>BQNB010181730.1:0-12565 GCA_026074375.1 Tanacetum coccineum
ACTATGCAAAGGCTTGTGATTACCTTACATCACAACCCGTGCTTCCTATGTACAATAAGTGTACGTGTCAGTGCGCTTATGTGTCAAAATAAGAGAAATCTTATTTTTATTGATAAAAAGTTGTCTTCATAATGAATCAGCGTTTTTAGTAATCACAAAACTATTTTCAAAGACAATTCGACCACTCAAACAATGACAACAGCTCCTTAACTAGAAAACGGGTTATTATTTGAGGGGGAGAAAGTGTCATCCAATAATCTTTTAAAATAGTCTTTCAAAATAAGTCATGGAATAAACGGATAAAGTTTTGAATAATGACGGATAATAGTTTCAAGGGGAGTTAATTTATATTAACTACAAGTGCTTTAGATGTCATTTGTTTAAATCTTTATGGACTTATTTGTAATTTGAGACTTAGTGAATTCAGGCCTTAAACTACATTTGATCAATATTGCCAACACCTCATAGTTTGTAAAAGACTTAGGAATGCTTGGAAATACTTTCATAGTTTTAAAAGCCTTGAAGTTGATTCTCACGGGATAGATCTAAGCTTATATAATTCTTCAAACACGATCTTGAATATGTATGCGTATAAGGTTTTACTGATTCTGACATGTCGAAACCTGCAAGGGGAAGGAGTAGATGTATACTTGATAGTGTCCTTGGCCTTCTTTTGAGGGTTAATTGTGTACTTCGGATATCTAGGCTTTATACATCTGCTTGATGCGGCTTGCAAGAAAGTTTTGAATCTACTCAAGAAAGGATTGCTGGTTTAGGGGGAAGCTAAGACAACATCAACACCGACATCACCAACCTCACAAGCTCAAGTTACATATGTATCTGAATCTGTTTCATACTCAAAGTTTGAAGCAAAGACTTTCGTAACTTGGAAAGAAAGTTGAAGCAATACTGAAGAGTGCTTGGACAGAGAAAGATCAGATTGACAACTTCTTGAAAGAAAGAAGGTTAATGAGGAGCTTAGAAAGTTCGTTGGTGGGAGATTGTACGAAGGAGACCTACGGCTGCGACAAAAGAACCATATGATTCTATCATATGATGTTCTCATCATTCAGGTCAAACCTCGTACATAATAATCTTGTGAATATATATAGTGTAGACTTAATGGTGATTCTAAGGAGTGCTCGAGTACAAAATTTTCAAGAATTTCTTAGTAAATTCAAAAGTTTTCAAATTATTGTACTCAGCACTGTCTCATATCCCTCATAATTTGAGGGGGAGCATTAAAATGTTCCTATAAGTTATTCTGTAACATTTTGTCCCCGGACGTTTAATCAATTGATATCCAAAATATCAAGGGATTAACATTTTGGATAAGGGGAGAAAATGTGATTAAACTGAATCTAACTTGTATCGAAATGTGATCATATAAAATGGACTCAGTACACTCTACACTTAGCATGTACTACGATATCGATGCACATGTTAAGGGGGAGCTTTTAGTGATAATGAAAAACTCTCAAAGTGTAAATCTTTTTGATATTTATATCAAACACTTTGATTGAATTTTCAATGGTTTTGAAGGATTGTGATGGAATACCCAAAAGACCGGCCATGTTCTTAAATTTATGGAGATATAAGGTGGTTAGGCATAGGTATTCAAATCCCATGATCCAGCCAGAACCGAAGGGATCTACCCAGGGATATCCACTAGTTAGTGTAGAAGTCCTTAGGTATGATAAAAGGAGAAAAAGTAAGAAAAGGGAATAATGCCGACTGAGATGGAGCTAACACTGGAACAAACCCAACAAGGTGTTAGTTATGAAGTCTCGGTAAGCATTGAAGGGGTTGAAGAATGAAAAAGAAATGTAAGGATAAAGGGTGTAAAGAAAGAAGCCCTCTATACACTTAGGCAGAAACCGGGTCAATACATAAACTGTCGGAAACACTAAGGTGTTGTCTGACATTGAAGACTGTCATAGACCCAGTGACGCTATGCACAACCCTCCCTAGCCACTCAAGGTCTCTCAAAAGACTCTTGTTTCATTTCTCACAAAAATTACACATATTTCTATCAACTCTCTCACTCCAAGTTAGTTGGTATTGAAAAGGTGGCAGTCTGCTCCAGCCTCCGATCACTAAATCAAAAGTGCACTATTGAGTCTAGAGCCAAAAGAGATCATCCATAAATCTCATTAGGACACGTGTCAAAATTATGCTTGCTATCTCACACAATGTGAATAACGAGAAAATATAAAGAGTCCTACGCATTATCCTTGTGATTTTGCCAGAACATCTGAGTGATACTTAAGTATTCACAATGAAGATGGAAATCCTGCTTGAGCCAACCTCAAACAAGCTCATGGTAGGTGACTTGTGCGATTCTATACGAATCAAACTTGTTCCTGGATATGAATTGACGATTGATGATGAATTTTTGAAATGATTAACACTCTCGATGTGTCACAAAACCATTTTAGCAAGTGAAACGTTGATTGATTTTCAAATCGATTTTTCTATTTCAATCGGTGAGACAATAACTCACTGGTTCACTCTTATCGTGCTGTCTGCTTTGAGATATTCCGATAATGAGAACATGCTGAGTTTGATGAATCTAATGCAAATGTGTTAGACAAATTTTATACTTCAGTTGGAAATCCTGTTAAGGAGATTCTTCTTAAATTGAATCTACCCGATCACAGGTCGACCTTTACGGATTCGAAGGTTACTCCAACCAAACACGGGTGCATGACAAAGCCATATTCGTCCCCCTCTTTATTGCTAACTGTTTTAATGCATGATACTTAAAGATGGTGGTGAAGGTACCTGATTCCAGCTGGCTCACAAGATTCATAACCACATGCTCATACCCGACCGACAAAACATAAAGACATCATGAAAGCTCAAGTACATGTTTCAAAACTTCCGCTACTCTGATACCGTACGTCTTTCTTGAAGTGACAAAGTATTAAAATCAAAGAATTTCAAAGAAGTTTCAGTCACTCTGATACCGAACGTCTTTCTTGAAGTGACGAAGTGTTAAAGTTAAAGAATTTCAAGAAAGATGCAACATGAAAGCTTTCCAAGTCAACAAATCAAGAATGGTATGAGCATGTCGATCCAGAAGTCACAAGATCACAAGATGACAAAGTCACAAGATGGCAAAACGAGTTTATGCTTGGTTGATGATCTCACAGTGCTCAAGATCACATCTTTACTTACAAGTAAAGATAAAGGAACAAGCTCGAGCCTAAAGTCAAAGATTACTACAACATATTCACAAGAGAAAGTCAAGTTTACGAGTTGAAGACTAAGAGTTATAACTTAGTATGCTAGGTTTAAATTTTGTAAAAAGGAGTGACCTCCCTTAGGGGGAGATTGTTGGAAACAAGAAAAGTATCGGTCACTTCCAATTTTTATTAGTCTTAGCCCGTAGTTTGTTATATGATTAGTCTAGTAAGCTAGTCTGGCCCAAGTCCTATGGAAAGCCCGTTAAGGCCCATGGCCAACCTTGTTTTGTAGCATATATACCCTCTCCATGCCTTGGAGAGGGTGGTTGGTTGTTTCATTTCTCATTTTCACACACATAATAATATTATCATCTTTCTTTCTCTAAAAACTTTTCAACCCACTTCTCTCTTTAGTTCTTGTAAAATATCAAAGATTACTAGTATTCTTTAACCACTAAGCGTAAGATTCGACAAAAGTCCTCCTCCTCCTAAGATGCTACCTCTAGTAGATGACGATGTAATTAAAACTCAAATCGTAGAAAATCAAGTCACAAAAATTGAAGATAAGGAAAATGGACCATTAAACAATGAAGTCATGAACATTAAAGAATCCAAAAATCATCCCCTAGAAAAGGTCATATGAAAATTAAATGAAAGAACCTTGAGGTCACAAGCACGTAATCAAATTAACTTCTTTTGTTTTGTCATTCGTAGAACCTAAAAACGTTAAAGAAGATATTAAATGAAAGTTTGATAATAGCTATGCAAGAAGAGCTAAACCAATTTGTTGCAAATTTTGTTTGGAACCTTGTTCCACCATGATGTGAGCTTAAACACACATCATTTGTACTCCGAAAAACACTATAAATTAGACTAATAACCATAAAATATGATAAAATATATTGCAAATATGTTTGTATTGTGTTATTATGTCTTACATGTACAAAGGATTGAAAACAAAGCAAAAACGGTAATTTTTGGGTGACTTTCGACGACGTTTTCGTGTTTATCTAGATTCAAACGAACCCAAAAAAATTCCCCGAGCATACCATTGGAAAGAGCACGAAATTACGAGTCTAATGGTACCGGCCTTGTATATTTGGACCTTTTTTATTTGGACCCTTTGTGACCTTACTTGACCCTTTACTATAAATGAACCATACCAGTGTAAACAAGGGTTAAAACTATAATTGTTGCATATATATTCAGGAGGAAGCCCCTAGCAGAGATGGTAAGCCAAGACCTCCCTAGAGCCCTGCTCGGGAGGTCCTGAGTTAGACTCTCGCTGGGGGTACTTTTTGTTATTAATATATCATGCAGGTTTGGAGCTAGGTTCGGGGTCTGGAGGTTGGCTCGAGCTATGGAAAGAGGCTCGGGGTACTCGAGCCAACATTATAACAGCTGGAAGGCCACGTGTCGCACACTGACGGGTGGATCGAGTATTAAATGCGTTGGCAGTACGAGGTAGCTGATTTCGAGGCCAATGATGAGGCATTTAGATATGCTATTTAAAGGGGGCGTGTATTAGACACTAGAGACTTTTCTTTCATATTTTTGTTTTCTAGTTTTTTTTAAAAGTAGTACAGTAGTAGTTTTTTGTATTAAAGCTTATTTAGGACTTATTGTAATAGCTTTTTACAGCTTATTGTAACTGCTTGTTGGTATTAATAAAGATGAAGATTATTGAAGATGTCACTTGAGCTTATTTCTTTTTCTAGTCCTCTTATTTTATTTTATTTTCTTTCTAACTTATTTTTAAATAAGCTAATTTTGGCTTATTGCTCTCATAGCTTAATCTCACATAATCAAATAAGTTTCTTTGGCTCATTTGATTTGATTTAAGCTTATATTAAATCGAAATAAGCTTTTCTTATTTTTGATTTATTTTCTTTTCTTATTTTCGAATAAGCAAAGCTTATTGCTTATTTCGATTGCTTTTTTCTCCTAGCTTTTATATTCGGCTAAGCTTATTTAGTTTATTCGATTCAAAGCTTTTATGAGTATAGATCTAGCTTATTTAAGCTTATTCCTTATTGTGTAGTTTTCGAATAAGCTATTTATTAGCTTATTCGATTAGCTTCATTTGAGCTTATTAAAGTTTGCAATTTAGATTATTATTTCTTAGATCTAGTCCTTAAACATACACGATTCAAGTTCACTTGATTGAACACCTTAGTTTCGGGTGGATCTAGAGCTAATAATTAGCTTATTGTCTTAGAATAATCATTAGCTTATTATTAGTATTATTGTTCATCTTAACTCTTGATTGAACACCTTAGTTTTGTGTTGATGGAATCCTTCTATACATGAGGCGAGGAGCTTAAGGATTCATAAGCTAATCTGATTTTCAAGTTTAGAGCTTTATTTAGTTTTTGTTTGATTCTTTATTAATTATTTAGTAACATAAAAGCTAATAGGGAAATAAACTAGTTATCTTATTTAGTTTATGTAATCGGGTGGTTTAATATTCTATTTTGGTTCATCATTCGGTTCTACCTTCTTTCTCTTTTCAATATTAATTAGTGTAGTGATGCGGTCGTCGTAGGACTTCTACACGAAGTTTTACAACTCCCTAGGCAGAGTACCTAACCATTGTAGTAGTAGTATAGGCAAGACTCGGGGGTTATTATTGTTCTCTAGGGGAATAGGTTGGGAAGGCTTGATCACGGTCTAACAGAATTCTAGGGGTTGAGAGAAGATTATTTTTATGTTTTTATATTTATGAGAAAACAGGTAAATCTAAGGTTTGAGAGGTTGGTTTGTTTAACTATTATCTAAACTAATTATAATATATACTACTGGTGATAACTTTATGATAATTATATGTATTTACTTAATCATGCACTACTTATCAGATTGCTTCTCCTAATCCTGTTGCCTTGTCACACTTGTGATGATTTGTGTAATTATTTCCTAGGCCATGAATGGATTGCATGAACCCGCCGTCTATTTAATATTCCGTTAAGTCAACACACAAGTAAGGTAGTTTGAAGACTATTACAAGGCCCCTAAGAGTATATTAAATGCGTGTGAAATACCTTAAGAGGGATCAACCATATGAGGGGGTAAGGTAGTATGAAGACTCCTACCTGATGGTATCCTTTCTGCGTACTCGCGTTTCCCTAGACGTGTCTATAGCGATATAGACAAAAGCTAGTTTTCTAAAGCCTAACACGCACATTTATCAACAAGAAGCAAGAGTAATAAGATCTACAATCCGACTTTCATGCAATCATAAACAAATTCAAAGGAGGGTTTAGCCTATCATGTTAAGGATAAAGGAAGAACACAGATTAATCACACAACACATAGACATATTGAATGATTAATGAATAATACTATTACTTGATTAAAACATGGATAGAAGGTAGTCACAATAGGATTTGAGGCCCTAAAAACGACCTTTAAAGCTGCTACAAAGACTAGGGTTCGTCTCCCTAAAGTTATATAAAGGTACACACTTGAAACCCTAAAATCGGTTTTATACTTATAAAGATATCGATGCGACGGCTTCACTTTGTACTCCTGACGCCGTCCCCACGTAGATGGTTCTATATCCACTTTAATTCGTCCACGTCCTGACGCTGTCGCTGAATCTCTGATGCCGTCACCATGAATCTCCTGACGTCGTCGCTTTATGGTTGTAACACCGTCTCCATGCTCTAAATGAATAATTCTTCATGGTTCTTGGTGTAGAGTCGTAGTCTTGTTTGTTTCTCCTCCAAATGAGCCCAACTCACGTGTATTTCCTTCAAATGCCATTCAAGTGCTAAAAACCTAAAAACAAACGATTAAGCACATAATCTGGGCATATTTGCATGATTTAAGGGGTTAAATGACCTCAAAATAGTGTATAAAATGAAACCTCATCAAATACCCCTACACTTAGGATTTGATTGTCGTCAAGCAAATGAGCTTTTCTACCTAGACAATAGCAATATTAGGGTTATTTTACTTACTCTTTAAAAGTATTTTACAACACAATCTTCTAGACCTCGTAATTAACAATACGAAAAGTATATACTAGAACCTCGCATAAGTTTTTGAGATTCTCTCTTTTTCTCAGTGTATAATAAATTATAACATAATAGGGAAACAGAAAATCAACACTCATTACCTGTCATAGCATACAAATTACCATAGGATTGGTAAAGGATCAAACCTCCACTGCTAGGCGCAAGCATTATTCATTACTATCTAAGAGGTCTTTTAAAGGGTTGTGGGGTGTAGGTGTAAGATAACATTAATAGAAACAAAACTGGATGGGATACATTTGTGTGGTGAATTTGGGTGAATTTAGAGTGGAAGGGTTAGCTAATTATTTATAAGAATACATGTTGGTTTGGTTGCTAAGCCAAAGACTCGGACAAAATATATAAACTCTACAAAACTCTACATCAATCTATTTCTTTTTCATTTCTTAACTCTACTATAAACATAGACAAAAGCAAATTGCAGCCTGTACATTTTTTTTACTCTTTTTTATATATTTTTTTTCGTACACTTTTGCTCTACCATTGCTTAAACATATAATACATCATGTGGGTTTATAGATACACCCCTACACTTGAACTTTTACATAATTGATTATTTACAATCTAACTAATGAGCCGATTTGAGGTGGATCAAAATAACATGGAGCTTATTGAGCTCTATCCGGGGTAATAAATTACTTTTTCCCTAATTCTTCATAAGATGAATACTATCATGAATCCCAATCGTCCCAAAACAGTATTTACAAGGATAAGGACTTAGCGACCGTGTACTTAAATAATTAACTTGGGTTAAAACAATAATGTACTAAAAGCGAGTACATACAAAGTAGGCTAAGGCAATTTGGGTGTAACAATTGGTTTAAGGGTGACAATGCTCTTCATTAATAGTCCGACTTAACTAGAAAATTACGAGAACCGTGAAAAAGGATAGGCTCGGAGGGTTGTACTAAGGGTATCCTGCACTAAAAATGAGTGCATTACAAGGGTGTGGGATAGTTATATAGTCGAGGTGACCATAATAACAATTACAGGTTTAAAACATGGGTTAATCATAGTGCCTCTTATCTAGCAAATCTTAATACTCACTATGCGGTCTCGGGATGCATTACAAAAATAATTTCTAGAATTTAATATACTACCGGTACACTCATATAATTTAATACCGATACCAATGCTCCAGAAAAGGCGACTAAGACCATACGTACACATCCATAATGACAGAATAGACACATATGACTGCATTCAAACCTTAACTCGAGAAAGCTAAAGGTATAAACTATCTTGGGTATCAACAATGGATACCCGAATTCCTAAAGATCTAAAGGCCCTCATATTTTTAGGGTAGAATTGTGAGGGTTTTTGTGCTAGTCATACACATTCCTATCCATGAGACGCTATTAATACTTGGTTTTCGTTGGTATGTGTCATAAAAAATTTAAAATTTAGGTCAAAATTACCTTTTTATGCTATGTTTTGATATATTACTCATCATTTTAAGGACAAAACAAATAACAATTGAAGGAATAGTTTCTAAGGCTTATTTTTCCCTTACACTTAAGTTGAACATTGTCCCAAATGTTCTATAGAAGTACCCATAAAAACGAATAAAAGGAAAAGAAAACAAGTAAAAGAAACTAGTACTCCCCTGGTTTGCTCAATAATGGAGAAGAAACATGCGATAATTGGTTAAATCATCCACCAAGAATCATCCGATGAAACTTCCTAAGAACTTCCAAGCTTCTTCTTGTCAAATATAACCTGTAATCAAAGACAAAGACAACTACACCAAGCATAAAATCAGCGGGATAGATATAAATATAACAAGAATTTAGGGTTTCGACTCTATGAAAGCAGTAAAGATAAGATGAGAGTAACGATATAATTATAAGTTTATGCAGGTTTACAAAAGAATTACAAATTTTAAATATGGCACATTTTATTTTTCACAAATACTAAAAAATTCAAATTTTTACATGCCTGGAGACACGACGCCGTCGGGTGTTAATCTCGACGCCGTCTCCAGCGTTTGTGAAAAATTCTTCTTTATTTTTATGAGAAATTTCCTGCACGCAATTTTATTAGTCAAATATGAAGAAAGCACTGCAATAAAAACCTGGAATTAATCATAACAATCATATGACTCGAAACTTATCCGAATTAATCTAAACAATTTATTTTAAAAGTTTGAATTGGGTCTTATAAACCGGATTTTTTCCCTACACATATTTTGTTGAAAAATACATTTGATTGTAAATAAGACGAAGTTATAAACAAAAAAAGCATGATTACGAAGTGATTCAAACATTATAAAACAAACAATAAAGAATAAAACACAAGACACTCTTAAATGCGGAAAAGTAGATATTGAGTTGCCTCCCAAAAAGCGCTTGTTTTTGTTTGAGTCACAAGCCTGTCTCTACCCTTATTTAACAGATAAAGGGGAGGGTTCCCCTACACTTGAGTTCAAGTGTGGGTGATAGTAACGGTACACACCATTGTGGTGAGAGGGGGTCACACGCTGAAAAATTGGTTGTTGAATTATATGCTCCGAATGGTGTGTTTCTTTAATCTAAACCTTTTCTACTTCTTTTGGCCTAACAGGTAAACTAAATTCTCTTCCTAAAAAAAACTTCTTTAAATCCTAATTCTCAATCATCTTCTATCGTCTCCAATTTCAAAAGATCAATACCTAGGGATCCACTTGGTCCTAATAAACCTGGTTTAAATCCATAATGTTTCTTGGGATTACCTAAACCTGGGTGATAGTATGCCACATGGGTTGAAGCTGGTATATGGATGGTCATTTGATCTACTACCTTCAGTCTAAGACTATCCGGACCATGGGGTTTAATGGGTGGTTCGGGGCCTCTTTTGTCTCCTAGACTTACATCCAAAGATGGAAAATTAGGTAAGGGTTTTGGTTAAGGCTCCGGTTCATCAAAACTAGGAACTTCCTTAGAACTAAGAGGAAGGTCATGATTACAAGTATTCAAGCCTAAATCCTCTAATTGTGTTTCATCCAAAGGTTCTACCTCTAGTGGGGTTCCTAAAGTCTCTTCTACTTCTTCCGGGTAAGCCACGGGCGGTGTGTATTCCTCAAATTATAGGAGGACTTGTGGGGTACTTTATGGGTCTGGATTTTCCACCTTATCCCATGCTATACCTCTATGTATCTCAACCCAAATATTCTCATTTCTAAACAATCTTTTTGCTTGAGCCTTTAAATTTGCTACTTCTTGTTCAGAAATAATGTTTGGTGGGTTGTCCTATTCTTTTTAGCCTTAGGCAAAATTTTCTATGGCTTCTCATGCTTCTTCGCCACTTAATTTCCTAAGGTTCCCGTCTACTACAAAGTCAAGGTCTATTCGGGTATACTCGTCAACATGATCATAAAAGAATTGAGTAAGGGACCATAAATCGAGGCCATGATGAGGGACTCTTTGGATTAAGTTTTTGAAACGCGCCCACGCATCATAGATAGATTCATCTTGATGCTGTTGGAACACCAAGGTATATCTTTGGAATGGGAAGGTTGTGTTTCATAAAGGGTTTTGAAAGGGTGTGTATATTGGTCTTTCATACATCATGATGGTGAACGAAAGAGTGATTTACAAAACAAAGGGCACAAAGAAAAGATAAACTGGAGAAGCACTCAGTTTTGGGTTCTTAACCATGTCGCTAGGTAGTGATCCTGCTAATCGATCGGTGATGGCCTTCAACACTGTGTCAATTTTGTTGTTCATCTCGCTTTGTTGTTGTTTGAAATCGGCTTCAAACTTGGACAGTCTAGCGTCTTGATATGCCATGAAGTTGGACACCAATCCTTCTAGAATTGATTGATTGTTAAAACTTCAAGGATTATTGTTGAAGGGATGGTTTGGGTTAGAACCGGTTAGGTGGGTGTGAAAAATTACTTTGGGAATTTTAGGGTTGTCTCCGCCTAAAGTTTGGGTGACTTTTCCATGATGGATTGTAGGTGTCACTAAAATTGTTTTGCTCGGGCTTAAAAGTGTACCACTTACCTCCCGCTTCGTCGGTATGTGAGGATGCATATTTAACAAAAGCTTGTTTGGGATCTTCCATGCAATACTAGGTGTCTTGGGGACCACTGCAGATCTCACATGAGGTAGTGATTTTGTTCACTTTAGTAGGTTACGTCGGAGCAAGATGAGCTTCCATCAAGCATTAGACTTGACTTTCGAGCTCGATGAGGCGGCGGTCAGATGTACTCGGGACATCTTGATGCAAAGAGATCTCCTTGACTGGCTTAGCCAAATCTCTTGGGTCGTTCCAACTTTCGTTGTCATAGAGGGCGAGGTCCTCTAATAATGCCCAAGATTCTTTGGCATTTCTGTCACGAAGCTATGCCACCGGGCCGAATTGATCGATGATTCGTCTTGTGACGGGATTGACATGGTCATAAAAGATTTGGACTTGGAGCCAAAGATTGATGCCATGATGAGGGACTTTTTAGATCAAGTCCTTGAAACGAGTCCATGCTTCAGATAAAGATTCTCCATGATGTTGTTAAAACATCAAGATATCATATAACAGAGTTTTGCAGTCCCTTCCTTTCCCGGTGAAAGAAATGAGCAAGGAAACAGTAGTAAGATCCTCCCATTGTGAAGGATCCTGCTAGAAGACGTTCAACAGTTGCTAGCTTGATCGCGAAGAGAAAATTGAAATAAACACAGGCGCGTTCTTTCCCTGTTTTCATCGTCAAGGTCAAGTGAGTCTACAAGTTTTAAGAAATCCTTGAGATGTTGGTTTGGATCCTTGGACCGAAGTCCGTGAATGAGCATCCGTTTTGCACCAACCAATGGTGTCGGATCGAAGAGGTACCATACATTAATTTTATTCCCTATAGCACCTCGTGTCTAGTTTGGAGTAATCTCCAAGAGTACGGATAGGATTCGCATCGCTCATGGTGGTTAACGAGAATGGATTACAAAACAATTAACACAAAGAAAAGATAGACTACAAGAAAGCTAATATACGAAATTAAAATCTCACTTGAAAGGATTCAAGCGAGTAGAACTAAGTTAAACTATGATCAAAACCTAACTATTATTCCCCATGCAGCGACGCCAAAAACTTGATGCGGTCGCCGTAGGACTTCTACACAAAGTTTAACAATTCCCTAGGCCAAGTACCTAACCGTTGTAGTAGTAGTATAGGCAAGACTCGAGGGTTGTTATCGTTCTCTAGGGGAATAGGTTGGGAAGGCTTGATCACGGTCTAACAGAATTATAAGCGTTAAGAGAAGATTCTTTTTATGTTTTTATACATTATGAAAGCAGTTAAATCAATGGTTTGAGAGATTGGTTTGATTAACTAATAATTAGACTAATTATAATATATGCTGCTGGTGATAACTTTATG
>BQNB010181732.1:0-11327 GCA_026074375.1 Tanacetum coccineum
AATGGGTGTTTGATATGACTGTATCCATGAGCATTTTCAGTTTGCAGTCAACTCATCTCATTTACCATTTGCATTGGATAAAATGGGTGTTTGCAATGGGTGTTTGCAATGGGCGTTTGTAGACCACATTTCCATTCAAAACTCCCATTTAGCATTTGCAGTGTAGTTTGCAATGGGTGTTTGCAGACTGGGTTTTCATTCAAAACTTTGATTTAGCATTTGCAGTGTAGTTTGCAATGGATGTTTGCAGACTGCATTTCCATTCAAAACTCCCATTTCTAAATTGGAAACTTTGACAGTATTAGGTCTGCCCTTGTATTTCATTTATAGACTGCATTTTCATTCAAAACTCCCATTTAGCATTTGCAGTTTGCAGTCAACTCATGCCATTTAACATTTGTAGTTTGACTTTCTAAAGTCAAACAGCAAATGCTCATGACATGAGTTGACTGCATTGGATAAAGAGGGTGTTTGGATATGATTTGCAGACTGCATTTTCATTCAAAACTCCTATTTCTAAATTAGAAACTTTGACAGTATTAGGACCGCCCTTGTATTTCATGTGCATAAACAAATATAAAAAAACTACGTTGTTCTTAAATCCATTATAATAGCACATAAACTGATACAGCTTAAACTGATACAATAATAGCTACTCCGAATCGGACCTAAATTGGATTCCCAACATCAACCAACAGAAAAACGTAGTCACTGAGGTAGATAAGTTACACATACAATCCTAATAGTTGTCTATCATGTTCTTCATCCAACTCTTGTTCTTGTCTACATTTCTCCAACCATTCTTGTTTAGCCCTTGCTTCTCTTGCTTCTTTTTCTAATGCGAGGTTTAATGATTCTTCACCTAACTTGTATTGATCATCTTGATCAATAACATTCCTACAAACCTACAACTACAATTTAGCCATTTCTTCATCTTCTTTTAACAATTTTATTATTTCTTCTTCGTCTCACATTCCACTCCCACCTACACCACTGCTACTTCCAGGAATTGAATCCTTATGGAAAACCTTAACCATATTTCTTATTGTAATGCATTGATGGTTTAGGAGAAAAAAATGAAACACACAACTTTCTTAATATATTCTTGTGTCAATATTACACACTCCTCCCCACCATCCTGAATATCTGTTTGTTTAAGCAGCTTGGCCGCTTGAACAATACCCGCATGACCGGGTATTATCCTAACCGGCTATTCGACATTAGGGTTTTGGGTTGTGGTGGATGTTTCAACATGTGTGTTAATCTGAGATCGGAATCATCTATAGCAAGTGATAGTTCCCATTGATCATTTGGGTGTGAATCCATTTTCTTGAAGATGCGAGAAATGTTACTAAATTTGTTACTGTATTTGGTGGTAACAAAGAAGGGTAAAAGAAATTGGAGGGAAAAATGAGGCGGAAATATAAAAAAGGGTAAAAACCATTTATGAACCATATACTTTTGTTCTTGTCTCATTCTGCATAAGGAATTTCAAATTTGACCCATCAAACCGGTAACAACAACAAAAAACGGCTATTAGCAGGTTTCGTGGTTCATAATGGTATTTTTTAGTAGAGTATGCATAATGAGACACAAAATAAAATACATTGTGCAAAAATATTGTTTACCCATAATTTTATGGATTATATGCCACTAAGAAATAATCGAGTAATTTATTTTTTAGTTGTATTTTTATTTTGTGTATGATATAAAGTGTTTATTTTCATATATAAATGAAAAAAATAGATTAGTCAGCTTGAGAAAAGTTATATGTAGAACATTATTTAATTAAAGAACAATCCACTTCATCTCAACCATCCATTTTATTTTCATCTAATGGTTTAGATCAATTCATATTTTAATTTAATTAAAAAACCCACTTTCATCTTATTTTTTTAAAATTAAATATCTCACAAACCGTTAATCATTACGCAAAACGAAACATACCATCGCGACGATAATTAAATCATCTTTCTATAGAGGGGCACTTCTATATACTTTCGACGAACTTTTTTTCAATTATTTTTTTTCAGTCACGTCTGGAAAAATCACATGTGATTTTACGAAATCACATGTGATTGTGATACAAATCACATGTGATTTTTTCAGACGTGACTGAAAAAAAATTCAGAAAAAAAATTTGTCGAAAATATATAGAAGTTCCCCTATAGAAAGATAAAAAAAATACTCGTCGCGATGATGTATTTTTTTCGTTACATAAATTTAATTATACGTGATTCCCGTCCAGAAAAAAATCCCGTCCAGAAAAAATTATTTTTTTAAATTCCCGTCCAAAAAAAATTACACGTGATTCGAAAAATCACATGTGATTTCTTACATTAAAAACCACACGTAAATTTGTAAATTCACATGCGATTTATGAATTTATGAAATCACACGTGATTTATTACTTTAAAAATCATAAGTGAATTTGTGAAATCATATGCAATTTATGAAATAGCACGTGATTTTTAAAAACAACAAATCACAAGTGATTTTACAAATCACAAGTGATTTTACAAATCACGTGTAATTTTTTTTGGCGAAAATTTTAACACTAAAAAGTCGTCAAAAGTATATGAAATCGATTTTTTTTAGTTACGTCTGAAAAAATCACATGTGATTTTATGAAATCACATGTGATTGTGCTACAAATCACATGTGATTTTTTTCAGACGTGACTGGAAAAAAAAATTCGAAAAAAAAATCGTCGATAGTATATAAAAGTGCCCCTTTATAGAAAGATGATTTAATTCTTGTCACGATGGTGTATTTTTTGTCGTTTGACGATTTACCGTTTGCAAGATATTTCATTTTAAAAAAAGGTGGAAAGTGGAGTTTTTAATTGTTTTTTTATTTGATGAAAAATGGATGGCTAGGATGTGTTATTTTGTTCTTTGAGATTATATTGCTCTATCATGATCTCACCTCTAGCGAGCTTATTTAAAAAGAGCACCATAGTCATTTTATTTTGTTGTATGGATTTGTAATTAGCAAGAGAGTTTATAAAATAATATTGTAAAACATTGATGTAACAAAGAATAAATATAATATAACATAGTATAATTTGTTATGAGTTAACGTAGTAATAGAAAAACTAATTAATAGTATTTACCAAGGTTATAAATAGCGTGAGGCGTGGCGTGGCGGCATGATCAAGCCTCACGCCTTAGCGGCTACGGCGTAGTCTTTGCGTTTTTAAGGCGTGGCTTAAGGCGACCCAAAATATGAAAACATTTATATATTTATATCATATTTCATATATATTGAATTTACATATAGCGTTCTACATATGAATAAAGTTAAAAAAAACTATCCTTACACGTATAATATTCTTCATTAAAAAAAAATAATTATCGGAGTTTAATATAAAAGGCTCGTCACGCCTCACGTCTTATCGCGCCTTTTCACGCCTCATCTTACGCCACGCCTAGAGTAGACGCCTTGGTCCATTTCGTAACGTGGAGGCCACGCCTCACGCCTTAGCGCCGCAAAGGCGCGCCTTTTTGAACACTGGTATTTACGAAAATATAGTCATTACAAAAAGGAAAATGAAAAATGAATAAACTCCAAGTTTATGAACTTCTTTTAAAACAACAAATGTTTTTTGTAAATTGTAGTAATTCATCTTTATCAACGAACATAAACACCTTTAGCCATGTAGGTACAAAGCAATAAATGAGCAGCAGAAAAACGTAAAGATAAACGTTTATTATCATCCGCTATCTTGGAACCTGCTACATTATTTGCCATAGGAATACTGCTCCGATTTCTGATGCGACATTATTTGCCATAGGAATACTGCTCTGATTTCTAATGCGGTTGCGATCCCTGTTTCTTGCTCCAGGCTTGTCGCAACCATACCTTTCCCTACTTCCCCTACGGTCTCTCTATGTAATCTATGTCCTTATAATCGTCTGTATGCCATAAACTATATTCATAACACACTTGAAATAGAAAAATCACCAACTGTCCAAAAAGAAAAACATAAACTATGAAAAACGATAATAAAAAATCCACCTTAGAAATGCAAATCCAAACACTCCTTACATTAATTTAGAGTTCATCTTGCAGAAAATGTAAAATAAATAAGAAATTAACCTTTGATATCAATACCCAACATAATCCATTTACCCAACCCACCAGACATCCCCATGTATACACCTCTAGGATATCTTATATGTGTTAACTGATATGTCTTTTAGACCTTCATTAATGCGGCTAGGCTCTGTGGTATTTATTTAATCTTGAATTAAACGACACTATAACCCTCAACTATAAAAAAGCGACGAACTTCAAAACATCAAATGAAAACTATTCAACATTGATCAAGAAAACAAAAGCGAGCAACATAAATATTAACACTACTTTACTATAATTTAAGAACAAACATCACCAAAACAATGGCATACATATTAACACTGTTTAATAACAACATACATATTAACAATGCTTTACCATAATTTTAGCACAAAAACAACATCCAAACAACACCTTTCAGCACAAAATCAACATCAAAACAACACATTTCAGCAACTTTTTGCACCAAAACAGCACCTTTTAGCCAAAAACAACATCCACACACCACCTTTCAGCACAAAAACAACATCCAAACAGCACATTTCAGCATAAAACAACACCTTTCAGCACAAAACAACATCCAAACAGCACCTTTCAACAAAAAAAATAGTATCCAAACAACAACTTTCAGCACCAAAACAGCTTCAAAATGGCTTTAAAACATTGACTTCGAAACACATGTAATAAAACTTACTTCATTGTAACACATATGAGTAACATTTGACATTTTGCTGATTTAATGATTTACAGGACACTAAGAGGAATTCAGTTGATTACATTCAAGTTGGAACATCGTTAGGAATAAAATCTATCTCTAAGACCTATGCTCCTAGTTCAAGGTCAAATAGGGGAGTTATCGAGTACTATAAGACAACGTGAGGCTAGTACGAGCAAAACATCATTTATTGTTGAGTTGCTTGTATACGCTTGATTACTAAATCCAAGAGTAATATCACTAACCTTAAAGCAACATTAAAGTTGCATGCATGACGAAAATCATAATAGAAATAGAAAAAAATAAAAAAACTTACCAGGGGCACTTGCCTGCATACTTTATATCAGTGAAGATCTCGGAAGCCTTAAGCACTTACTTTCTAGGGATAACCTACGTACATATCCCCTCAACAACTAAGACGAACACTGTATTCCGGTAGAAGTACAATGCTACTTGCCTGTCAAATAATACAAAAAGATTATATTTAGAAAATCTTAGGTAAATAGTACATAGGGTTTCTGTGCATATATCTTCAGAGATAACTTAATACATTTGAAAGATCTCCCATAAGAGAAGAGTGTAATGCAGAAGCCTCTTTTCGAACATCATGTAGACCTCTTGTTATTGCCAAAACCTATAAAGAAATTTTGCATTAGAAATGTTTAATCTGTGAGATTCCAATATATCAAGTGAAGTTAATAAGTAGATTTTCATATCAGAAACTCATACAACTCTAACTTTGAACTTAGAAAGTAGATGGGTGAAGTGGGGGGGTTGTGCTGATAAAACTGAAAGAACGAAGTGGTATGTTCTATGTTGGGTTTGGTTCAGGAGTTTTCAATAAACCAGTTCTCGGTATAGTCAAGTCTTGTAACCAGTAAATGAACCGAACCCATTTTTTTCTACTTCCTTATAGTTTTTCAAACTTAAATCGTTGTCATTTTATATATTAAGGTTTTGAAAATATAATATTGGTTTAGAGGTCTGATATGAGCTAGACGATACAAAACCAGAATGGGAATGATTTAGATCTGTCCGATTCTTGGTTCCATTATCTTAAAATTTTGTTCAGTTCCGATTTCATTCTAGTGATGTTCACTGCTTAAGAAAGTAAATGTTATGTTCTATCATAAGTATCATACCTCTTCAAGCATGAAACTACACTCAGAAGTCAGAGCAGTGTGACCCCTACCATCATGCACATGAGTATTAGCTTGGACCGTTAAATATGGGAAACAAAAGTACAAATTACCCTTCTGCTAGAATCTTAGAGATAAGTTTTGCCTTCTAATGCCAGATGAGGTGAGGGTTTTTTTGTGCAAAATAACAATATAGTATCTCGATTTTGTCCTCGTTCTAGTCATGTACTTATGTTTGTAGCTATGAGACCATTATAAGATAGGTTTAGGTCCCGCTTAGGTCGTCTCATAACCAAAATACAGCTTTCTGAACTAATAACTCATAAGTCAAATATTCAATTTCAATACAATGATGAATTTAATACCATACTGCTTGTAACCCGGTTACATTCAAATTACTCACTTCTACCATAAACAACTCAAATTTATATTAGCTTCTCAAACAATCAAAATATATATCAAAAAACAATTAACAAATATTGCTTTAGCAAAACTTCTTTTAAAGATGTAATATGACAATAATTAAGGGCAGATGCATCAATAGTTATGAAGCTTTGATTTACTAACATCGAATTTTATTCCAAGTGCCAAAGAAGCGGCAGTAGCTACCATCAAAATAACTAAGGTGGTATCCCAGTAAGCATCAAGTAGAAACCGCTATCAAAAGCATAGCAATTAGTTAATTCATTGACCCTATATTTAAATAGAAACTGGTATTAACTTACTTTCTTAAGAAAACAATATGACAAACAATGAGAAAGTACCCAAGACTTCTTCCTTTCTTCTGTGGATACGTGTTTGACCTAAACATATTTTTCGTGTTCAATATATTTGACTCATCTTTAGGAATTCCCTTCTTGGGGTTGGTCTTTAACTTTTCAGTCAATCCTTTAACCTGTTGTGTTACAAAGAATGATGTCATCCACAAAAAGGTGACGCCCTTGTGTGTGTTTCTTATAAACTGTCCCCTCCAAAGTTTTGGATAGCAACAAAATCATGCTCGCAGGTCATGTCAGCAAGTTGTTCTGGCTAACATCATAATGACCAGTAGGAGTGGCGGATTGTGGTGCTTTCAGAGATCCTATTGCATAGCAAAAATGTAAGTTATTATGTCATAACCACAAAGCATAAGAATGGTTTAACAGTTATAAATATAAGAAAAACTGACCAACCGGTATGTTTGTCCAGCTGCTTGGAAAAGGAGTGCAACCTGAAAAAACATCTGGAATGTGTTATAAGCAGATTCCAATTAGATTAAATAATCTATAAGGTTAGATATCACATTTACCGATATCATATTGAGGAAGTACCTCAATTGCTGAACCAATAACCTGAATAAGTAGACTAAACACACATCTGGTGAACTCGATTTTAGGTAATCGGCTTTGAAAGGTGTTATTTGGATGTGCTGGATTGAAAGATTTAGGGTTAGAAATTGATTCAATGTATGATGGAGGCGTATGGAGTTGTATGTGTTTTTTTTGAGAAGTAAATGCTTTGTTTTAGGAAACGTATTTACAGCCGTTGATTATTGGGTTATTTTACAGGTGTAGTTTTTACAATTTTTTGCTTCAAGATCAAAAAATCAAAAACCCTCTTTTATATAGGTTATAGATATTACCAATCATAATTTTTATACTATCTTAGTATCGGGTGGGTAACCTACCATTTATATATATGAAATGATTTGGTACTAATATAATCTATATTCCCTTCTTTTTCTGTAAAGTAATTGTCGTGAAAAAATGTATGATCACAAAAAAGTTTGTTAACAAAACTTACTAAGTATCGACCGCTGTTACGTACGAATATCTTGCTAGTTATTACTAAATGTCCAAATTTATGTTTCACTAATTATGGTCTTATATGTATAGATTGTTTGAAAACAAAGTTGCGAATACAATGCAAGTGCTATGGTTTTTGTGTGGGTTGCAATCGAGTAAAGCCTAATTCGAGCTTGTCAGGGTTTGAGCTCGGCTTAAAAATTATAAAGTAAGCTTCGCTTAATAGCTTGATGAGCCTTAATTATTTAGGTTTGAGCTCGGCTTGAAAAGCTCATAAACATTCTATCCGATAGCTAAACTCATCAAGAGATTCAAAAAAATACGCGATGAACAAAAGAGCAAAAAACTTATACAAACATTTGGAAAGTTGGGGTTTAAATAGTACTTCTACAACAATTATTTAGTTATTATACCAATATTCACATCAGCCTTTACGATGCTTATATAAAAATACATATTAAAAATATATATGTGCATGAAGGCTCGAAAAACTCTTACTCGAGTTATTGAAAGCTTAAACTCTATTCGTTATGTGTTTCAAACTAGTATATTAGGCTCGGCTTTGAGCTCAATAAAAGCACAACTCAACTGAGTCAGGCTTAAACTCAAATTGCTTAATAAAAGCTTAGCTTTTTCGCAACTTGTTTTATAAGTTTTATGATGACGGAATACCCTTTATCATTTCACTATACGTTAGTTTTCTGAAATATTCTAAATCCAAACGCATGCTGACATTGTGACACGTACATATACCACTTCCACTTCTACCTCATCTCATCAACTCGGTCACTCATCTCTCAAACTGAAGCTACGCCCGCCACTGTCCACCACTTTCAAAATAACGCCACAAATTGCATCCTTTTAAAACATCATAGCACTGTCACCCTTCTCATCACTGTCCAAGCTTGCCAACAAGTTGGGCGAGTTGCGGCGTTTATTTAATTTATTGGGTCCTCATATTAAAAAAATTACTTGCTGTACTATTTTTAGTTTTACGTGAAACTCTGTATCATTTACCTCCTTTTAGTTTGTAAACATTCACACACAAATTAAACACGTGCACACAAATATTAAACACACACAAATTAATAAACGTGCTTATGTTTTTTCCATTCTGTATGTAGTTCATTATTAACGCGCGTAAAGATGACGATTACACCAAAAATCTCTATTGATGGTGACAACCTTGTTGTCCATGGGAAAACTGTACTTACGGGTGTTCCAGAAAACATTGTGCTGACTCCAGGAACCGGCTCAGGACTTGTAACTGGTGCATTCATTGGTGCATCAGCTACAGATAGCAAAAGTCTCCATGTGTTTCCTGTGGGAGTCTTAGAGTACGTAAGCTCGATCTCAAACATCGTTTTCCTGTTAGAGTACATGTACATGATGTTTTTCTAACAACGTTGTTTGATTTTTTACTGCAGGGATCTTAGATTTATGGGTTGTTTCCGTTTCAAGTTATGGTGGATGACTCAGAGAATGGGAACATGTGGCAAGGATATTCCTCTTGAGACTCAATTTATGCTTCTCGAGTGCAAAGACAACAATGAAGGCCCAAATGATAACAGTCCCACAATCTACGCTGTATTCCTTCCACTTTTGGAAGGCCAGTTCAGGGCAGTTCTTCAAGGAAGTGAGAAGAATGAATTAGAGATTTGCCTTGAGAGTGGTTAGTACATTTATATTAACTTTACTGAGAAATGCAAACATCCTTACATTGCGCAAGTGTTTTTTTTGGTAACCGTGGTTTCTGACCTCAAGGCCGACTAATCCATGGATTTGAGAACCGGGTAAAGCCCTCTGTCTCCCTTTTTGAGAAAGATTGGCGTGGCCACTTAGAGCTGTTTGCACCTTAAAGAAATTGAAATTGAGACCTCTCAATAGTTACTACAAGCTCCTACCATTAGGCCCCCTAAGTGTTACACGGTTGTTATTACTCAGGGGATCAGGCCGTCGAAACCAACCAGGGGCTCAACCTTGTCTACATGAATGCTGGAACAAATCCATTTGAGGTTATCACACAGGCTGTGAAGTAAGTTTTTATATAAAACTATTATTGTATTTGGAACTTACAATACATATTCATTGACGTATGATCTAAATCTGCGTGTGGAATAGGGCTGTTGAGAACCACATGCAAACATTTCATCACCGGGAGAAGAAAAAGGTAAGAAAGCTCACTCCCTAGAAAGTTTTCTGAATCAACTTTGGATATATATGTTATGTCTTTTATTTGTGATTTTTGTTGGTTGACATAACAGTTACCGGGAGTACTCGACTGGTTTGGCTGGTGCACGTGGGATGCTTTTACACCGATGTCACAGCGGAGGGTGTAGAAAAAGGCCTCAAAAGGTAGTCCAATAAGTACTTTATATTTAATAGCTCATATGACTACAATCATTTGTAATCTAAAAAGAACTCGAGTGTGGAAAATGAACCTCAATTGGTTTATAATTGCAGTCTTTCGGAGGGAGGGACTTCTCCACGCTTCCTCATCATAGATGATGGTTGGCAACAAATTGGGAATGAGAACAAGGACACAAATGTTGTTGTGCAAGAAGGGGCACAGTAAGTTTTCTTTCCAACTTTTTTTTTTCTTAACTATACTATAACATAAATTCGGTGATACAAAAAAAATTCGAGCGACATGTGAATATATTCAAAAAACTTGCATGTTTAGTCATTCAAACCGTCAAATCAACTTCTCTTCCCCAAGCAAATGTCGCTCAAAATAAATACATTTCGCTCAAAAGTTTGAGCGAAATACTTTTTTTTTTAAATTGAGAAAATTACTGTTTAGGGATAAGATATTTTTCTTGTTCCCGGTTAATTTTTTAAAATCTTTTCAATATGGTCACGCTCAACTTCTCAACTGCTCAACTCCACCCAATGTTCGCCACGTGGCAGTTTGCAAGTACATTTTGTTAAACATTAAAACCCCGTAGGATGATTTGTATTATTCATCACAATATATAGAGATTACAAGAGAGAAACCCTAGTGGACCACAAGCCCACAAACCGAGCTTGAGCCAATTACTTTGACTAACATAAACAACTTTGACTAACATAATTATTTTGACTAACATTTATTCTCTAATACTCTCCCGCAATCCGAGCGGCGAAATCGCGAAAGCTCGGATTGGATGAGAAAGCTAAATAAACATTAAACAATAAATATATTTATTTTTTTTTGTTGATGAAGATCTTCGACAGCAAGCGGAGACAAATCTTCATCGGCAGCGGCAAAATCAAAAAGCAACACAAATTATGGGATAATTCAAAGTATCCCTATAACGCAGAATAATTCGAAGTATTCTCACCAACACAAATTACGGGATAATTTAAAGTATCCCTATAATGGAGAATAATTCAAAGTATTCTCACCAACACAAATTACGGGATAATTCAAAGTATCCCTAGAACGGAGAATAATTCAAAGTATTCTCACCAACACAAATTACGGGATAATTCAAAGTATCCCTAGAACGGAGAATAATCAAGATGGAATGGGTTTGACGGGGTGACATAAAAGAGGCGGCTCAACATAGCCACCTTGGTCTGAGGATCAGACCAGCTCTGATAACATGTTAGATGATAGAAAACCCC
>BQNB010181733.1:0-11372 GCA_026074375.1 Tanacetum coccineum
CTAAGCAGCTCAGATAGAATACTAAGGAAAGAAATACCCTAAATAAATCAACTAGTGAAGAATTTGAGGTATAATTCGCCTAGAGTAAGACTTTTTGTATAATTCGCCCAATTATAATTTGTGTATAATTCGCCTAATGCAAGTGCCTAATTCGCCTAGTGAATATCAAGTATAATTCGCCTAGTGTAATTGGTATAATTCGCGTAGTGCCTTTTTTGGTATAATTCACCTAGTGCAACCTTCTGTTATAATTCGCCTAGAACAAAGAAAACACATTCTTAACATTTTAAGCATCTATATCAAATAGACATGGACATTAGCAATCACAAACAGCATAAGAATCAGTTTTAGCAAGAATCGACCACAAAACTACCACTTTTTGGTATGAAAACAAGTCTAATGACTCGATTTAGGTAGTAAACCCAATATTCGATGGTCTAGATAGGATTTGTACACTCTAACGCATTCAAGGGATCAAACTCATACATCTAAACACAAACCCAAGAATATTTTCATGTTCTTTCCACTTTTTCTAAATTTTTTTGGGACAAGAATCAAAGAAAAACACAATCATATGATATCCTCATTAAAAATTGTTACAGAGTAGTGTTGTTTACCCCTTAAGCATCAAAACCCCTCAATCAATTTTGGTTTTTCCACACTTATGATTTTGAAGAACCCTAAACCCCTTTTTAGGGTTTTTTCATGCTAAATCATGTGTTTTAAGCTAATTCCTTTTGATTACATGATGTTTGAAGTATAAAAAACACTTTTCTAGTTTACCTTAAGGATTAAAAAGCACAAGATCTTAGAGTTCTTGGATGGGACGATTGCAAAGAGAGGAGAGGAAAATTTTGAGAGTGTTTGTTTGTGAGTGTGACGAAAAAGCGGGCTAGGGGGTGTTTTTGTTTGAAATCTTTGTGATTTTGGAAAAAATACCCCCTAAGGTTGGCATTACCTTGTATTCTCCTTATGCAACTTTTCCTAAGATATAAGCAAGTTACATTTTTTGGCATAATTAGACCCTAAAGGTTTTAACTAAGCTAGTCTAAGTCTTACGTTTTGCTATTAAGTCCCTAAAGGCATAAACACATAACATATAAGCATAAATGAGTTAAATTTAATTAACTCCCCTTCAAATATTAATCCGTTATTGTTTAAAACCTTTTTTCTTTTATCACGTGATGATTTTTAAAGAAGATTATTTGACACTTTCTCCCCCTCAAATAATGTCCCGTTTTCTATTTAAAGAGCTGTAAACATTGTTTGAGTGGTCAAATGCCTTTAAAAATCATTTTCTGATGAAAATTTGAGATGATTAAAGTCATTTTAAAATCAACACCTTAAAAAATAAGATTTCTTTTATTTTGACAAATAAATGCACAGACACGTACATTTATTGTATATAGGAAGCACGGGTTGTGTAGTAAAGTATACACAAGCCTTTGTATGAATATAAAGTAATTCTTACCCGAGAAAAATTAATTTCCCGTTGTGAGGACAAGTTTTCTTTTTGACGAAATACTTGCCTTTAAGTTGATGACTGGGTTGCTATTTGAAATAAAAGCAAGCCATATGACATGTTTTAAAACATTTTGAACTTCTGCTTGAACTTCATTTACAGCCTCGTATCATTACTGAATGACATTTCTAAGGCTGTAAATGTTATCGATTTTCAGAAGACATGTCAGAGATAATATTTTGTATTTTCTGAATTTTTTAATTTTTATTTTCTTTTTTGGAAAATTTATATTAAATGAAAAAATCATTTTGTGTTTTTATATTTTCTTATATACATATGATACATAGGATATACCATGAGTTACCACCATTACTCGTCCTCTTCCTCTGCCAGATTCTTTAACATTTCAGGAGACATGCTTTTCATACCTAGCTTTTCGACCAAGAAGTTGAATCTTTCTCGTGGCAAAGCTTTTGTGAAAATGTCTGCAAGTTGATATTCAATTCTGACAAAGTAGAGTTCCACTACTCCATTCTCCACTTGCTCATTAATAAAGTGGTGTCTCACATCTATGTGTTTAGATCTTGAGTGTTGAACATTGTGGCAGCATAAAGCGATTGCACTCTTGTTATCACAGTACAGAGGAATCTTGTTGAATTTAAGCCCATAGTCTATTAGTTGTGATCTCATCCATAAGATTTGAGCACAACACCTAGATAAGGCAATATATTTCGTCTATGTACTGGAGATAGCAGTGCTCTTTTGCTTTTTAGATGACCAGCTAACAAGTTTATCTCCTAATAATTGTGTACTTCCCGATGTGTTGTTGATCCCAATGAATAGATCTTTAACTCCTTAGCTTGATGTAAGGTTTAGTATCCTTGGATAAATCCAAAAATACTAAGAATGAAACTTTGAGTTAATGATATAAACTATGCAGAATCTAGTTTATACCACTAAGAAGTATACTCAATGAACAGTAAAGTATGTTTGACACACATAAAGATATAACCAACACAATAAGCTTCAATATATTAATACGATCACTCTAATGAAGTGATAGGGTTTACAACCTTGAAGCTATGAATTCTATGGAAAACTGATATATAAAACCATAACCTAGGATCTCTTTTTATACACCAAGGAGTCCTTTACAAGATAACTACAAATCTTTTTAAACTTCTATAAGATATCAACATATCTTCTAAATATATAATCTTGTACATATCTTCCTATCTTTATAGAATATATACTTTGAACTAATCCATACATATCCCTTCATACGTATTTATCTTCATTTTGCTCTAGCAGTACTAACCAGCTAGTACTGGTAGTTATATTTTGTGCAGTACAAACTCTTTAAGCTTAGCAGTACTAAGTTGAGCTAGCAGTATAAACTTTATAGAAAACCTTAATTCTCAAAATTTTATGTTAGGATATGTGTCTTCCAATCAACTATTGGATACTTAGTAGACAAAGACTCAACATCCATAGCAAATTCTTCTCCTGGAACTATATCCAAATAAGCTTTAAGTTCTTCCTTTTTTCCTTAAAAGCTCATTTTCCATCTTTAAAGATTCATCCACTTGAAGTTTGTTAACCAACATTATAGTCATAAGTGCTCTTGTCTGTGGATAATCTTTTTCAACTAGCATGAAGATGTCATATCCTCTTTTTGTAGACACATGATGAACACCACATGTATCATACAATCTCCATTTCAATGGATCATGCATATATCTTTGAAGCTTCCATAGTGTATCACCATCATCTGGTTCAAATAACCTTTTTAGTTCAACCCATAATACCTTCTCTTTATCAATTGTAGGCTCTGTTGAACTAAACTTCTTCTTAACCAAATCCCAAAGCTTTTCCAGATCATCTCTATCAAATCTCTTCAACATGTCTTCCAAAAGTTGATAGACCTCTGTATGGTTTCCAACTCTTATAATTCTCCAGTAACTTCTTGATTCTTCAGTGAAAACTCCCTAGTCTATAATTGGATATTTAACCTGTAGAGCTTCAATGTACACTTCTTCTACTGGAACTATCATTAACAATTTCTTTAGCTCTTCTTCTGATACTTCTTTTTCTTTTCCTATAGATTGTTCTTCAATTGACCCTGAAACTTCTCTAACCTTTTGTCTTTTAGCAGGTGGCTTTTGAAAATCAAATCCAGATCTCTTCATCACTTCATTTTCAATCTCAAAATCTTTAGGCACAAAAGATTGATTTTGATCACATACTCTTTCAAATATAGGTCTAATATCTTCATAGCTCATTCCCTTGAAATGACTCTGCTTGTAACCTCTTTGATTCTTCAAATACATGCACATGTTCTTCCTTACTTAAGCTTTAGAGAAGGATCTATTTTGTTATATATGATATCTGAGCACAGCAGGATTACTCCAATCAATATCATGAGCTTGAGTAGTTTCAGCCACACCTTCTTTCCTTTTATCCAACTCCTTTTGCAATTCCAAGGCTTGTCCTAGATCATACTTCTCTTGTTCTTGCCTTGCTATATCAATCTCTTTTTGTAATTGTTTAGCTATTTCTACATCACTGGCAATCATTTGTCTTTCTTCTTCATTAATCTATTCTTGCAGTCTAATAGCTTCTTTATGCCTATGTCTTTCTTGTTCTAGTTGCTTCTTTGTCTTCTTCTGAACAAATTTATCATCTTTCATGATAGCTTTTCCTTTATCTTTTCTCTTTTTTGCACTCCTTCTGATATAAACTTGTCTTTCAGGAATGGCAGTACTAACTTCAGGAATTGCACTAGTAGTACTAACTAGTACCTCAGCAGTACTAATTTCTTTTTCACCTTTTTCACCACTACCAGGATCTTCCACTAGTTCAGTAGGCTCTTCTAGTTCTAATAGTATCTCAGTATTAGCACTAGTCCTCCCCAAAGTCTCAGCATCCTCTTGAATCCATGAAGTTCCTTCATCTTGTACCAATGAAATAGAAGGATTTTGATTAATCTCAGTAATTATCCTCCCCTATTTGTAAGAATCCTTTAAATCTTCCTCATTATCAGAGATAATCACATACTGCCCTTCTTCTAGATTTGCTTGCCCTTTCTTCTAGATTTGCTTGCCTTTACCTTGTGCTCCAATTTCTTAACCCTCAGAATGAGCTTAGTGTAAGCAGCACGATATGTCAATTTTGTTTGCTTTAAGTCATTTTGCAAATCCTCTACCTTCTTGGATAATGTTGTACAAAGAACCGTTAATTCATTGAGTGTTGTTAAACTGCCCTCTTTTCATTGCCAGTGATTGAACCCTTTGGTGAGTATAAATCATACGGCATAGTTGCAGGTTATTGTTGATTCGATGGATAGTTTGCATGAATGGTGGTGTAGGTGGTTGTTGAGATGTGGATGGATGTGTTTGGGGTGATAAGGATGGTGAAGATGTTATTCTAGAAGGAGATGACTAGGTTGTTAGTGAGCATAGTTAGGAAATAGTGGAATGTATCCCCTAGTATACACCTTGGATAACCCTTCTCATGTTGACCACCCCCCCCCCCCCCTCCCTTCCTTGAATCTCACGCCTGATGCCTCGCTTATCCTTGAGTTCCCCTGTGAATATGTTTTTTGTGTGAGGGTTAGGAGCAAACATAAGGTTATTTTTGAAGGGAGAGAGAGGTGTCGTTATGCTTGTTCAAAAAGATTTGAATGAATCTAGGATATATCAAGAATTTTGACCTACTGTCCAAGTTTTTTAGCATACCTTCAAAAATCATCTTAGAAAAGTTGAAAGTCCTATTTGTTGCTAAGCAAATGATAGCAGTAGCTATGTTGCTACTGAACTGCCCCCAAGCAGTCTTCTTAGGACTTAATCAAATGAGAATAGTATGTTATTAAGAATCTTCTTAAGGTGAAAGTGACCCTTTTGGAATGGGTCAACTAGTCAGAATCAGATGATACACCATAAGAGTAAGTTGCTCAAAATTTTTAGCATTAGGTAAAGTGGGAATACCATCTGAATCTTCTGGCTTAAGATGCCTTCTTATTGATGCTTCAGTAATAGTCTTGACTCTTCCATTAATGGTAGCAATTATCTCCATTTCTTGATTCTCTAATGTGCTTGTAGAGGAAGTTTCCCAAAACTGTTGAATGAGTGAAGTATAGATAGTAGGATTTTCTGTAAGGGCATACTTGATATGACTTATATTGAGATAATCAATTATCTGATGAAAATCTTCACTTCCCTCTGATTTGTTCAAGAAAGCGACCATGTTGTGGGTATCATAGAATTCCAAATGAGCCATTAGTGAGTGAGTTAAGATAAGAGTTCTGGTTTTATGTTTGTTGATGAGAATATGAGAGTTTGGCAAAGTTAATTGAGATTTTATGGATAGCGCCTAGGGTTTTGATTTGACCGACTTAATAAGATTGAATATTTATAAGGAAGAAATCTTATAAGAGAAAGAAATATTAAGAATTTTCCAAATCATAGACCCCTATGAGCAAGTTGTTGGCGAAAATATCTCAACGGCTATTAAATTAATCAAAAATTCTGTTATGCATCAAACAGTACTAACGGTTACCCAGCAGTACTAATTTTAGCATAGCAGTACTAACTTTAAGCCTAGCCGTAATAATTTCACCCAGCAGCATTAAAATATGCCTCGCGGTACTAACTTAGTACTGGCAGTATTAAGTTTATGCCTAGTAGTATAAACTTCAATGCTGTTCCAACAAGCATTTCCATCATAGACTTAGATTCTCACAAGCGCTCTTTCTATTTTTCATCTCATAATATCTCTCATTTCTTTTTCTCACTGAAACTCTCTGTCTGTTTTTCATACTCACATCTTTCTTTCTATTTTAAGCTCCCAGAATCTCTCATTTCTTTTGGCTCACCATATCACTCTTTCTTTTTTATATATCACAAATCTCTCTATTCTTTTGAGCTCACCAATGCAAACAGTTTTGTACAATGTTCCATCAATTCCATTAGTTGTATACTGTCCTCCCTACTTCTAAATGTGTTAACTATTGAGAGAGGTGGATCATTGGACTATTTAGGGATTGGTAGTCCACAACCTAGTTGTAATCTACACCCCCAATATGGTATCTTGGCACCTGGGACCACTACCTAAACCAATTCCCTAAGGACTTGGCTCATTAAGTGTTGCCTCATGGATTAGGTCCTTAATTATGTTACCCCTATCTGGCTCTGCTTCATAAAGCTAGACCGGCTAGTAGTGGCAGCCCCTTTCCATTCTGTCACCCAACTCCTTATGGACAGCCTCATCACCAACCTTTTTCAAGGGGACCACTAGACTAAGGTATCTTGGTGTCCCGACCTCTCTTGATTTGCCTAGGTGTTTGACACATCACACACTTGTGTTTGATGTTACATGTCCTTTCATCAATTCTTGACTGCATATTGACAACATAAGCCTCCCCTCAATTCAATACCAGATACTCAATATGCTTAGCCTGCAAATGTTAGTCAAAACCAAAAATACACAATCCAAAGTATTTCTTGTTTAGCAGTTTTAATTATGACTAACGTTTTTAACCTAGCCTAGTCTTAATTATAAACTTAGCAGTACTAATTATACTTAGCGGTATTAACATTTACTAAGCAGTTTTAACTTGTATTCAATAATTATACTAACAACATGCCTCCTATTCATCACAAGCACATTAAAAAGACTAGAAATGTTTGATCAACCTAGATCGATTCCTTAGGTTGTCTAAGGTTAAATTACCTTGGATGAATCCAAAATAACTTGTTGTATATTAAAGTGTATGCGGAATCTACACCTTAATACTCTAGAAGTATTATTAATGAAACAGTTATCTTGAAGACAAAAAGATATAACCAATATGCTCTAATATTATATAGATCTATAATACGAGTACTTTTAAACCTTAGCTACTGGAGTTTACTACCTTGGTGAAGCTTTTCTTAATCGGACTTTGAAAACTATGAAAACTGATAATGATGTGATTGTGTGTGTTGTTTTGTGATGATTTTCAACTAATGCCCTAGAGCCTCCTTTTATAGACTAAGGAGTCCTAGTCGGCTTACAATACATTCCTAAGATATCTCAATCTTTTCTAAACACAAACGTAATCTTCTAAATAAATACTTTATGTATATCTTGTACATAAATATCTCAACACTTATCTTCACACGTATTCTTGTTCTCCAAACAATCCTATTGAAATATCAGCATTACATTTAAGGGTTATAACTGTAATTTTGATAACCAACATTTATTAATTTAAAACTCAAAAGGGTAACTTTTTTCATTTTCATTCATTTTTCGTCACTATTGAGAACACGAAATAAAGTCATAGGTTTCACTACTCTACTTCACCCTTCTCTTTGCTTCCTTACTTTTCTTTTCAAAAAAATTTAAGAACAGAGTGTTAGTAAAGTACATTAGGGAAGTGTTAGTTTTATGTTATGAGGAGGATAAGTATGTTTTTGGCTTTTGTCTTCAGATTGTGAACAAATGGTTTTTTTTCCACTTTTCTTAAACTTGTGAGCAAATGGGTGTTGATTGTGGTTTTTTGCTTTTAGTCAATATTAGTGTATATATATCTCTCAAAAGTTGCAACTATTTTGAAGCTTTTACAATATAATATTAACATTGCTCAAATGTTATTAGTAGTCTTTCACTAAAGATCTGAGTTATGATATTAATCCACCCTCTCTGATACCACTTGTTGGTCCCAAAATTTGGGTAAAACAAGATTACGTTAGATAAGATTAAAACGTAAGTTTTACACAAGACCCAAATGAAAACTAATAACATTATTCGTACTTTTTAACGTTCATAAATCTTATTAGAAATGAATCAAAGATTTATAAGAGATAGTTACGAAACACTATCCTGATTGAATGACAAATGAAACTCCTATGTTGATGAATCAAAGCTAAGCTTACGATTCAATGAGAGGAGGACTCCATCACTATAATACTTTGTATTATGTTTTGTGTTTAGAATCTCTTACTATCTCTATTACAAACATACGTATATATATAAGATAAAGAGTGAAGTCATATGTTGTAGTAGGTTAGGTGTCAAATATTTGATGGAATGAGGTATTCGGACCCGTGCGATACACCGGGCTTGTTTTTGATAAAAAATTAAACTTTTGCTTATGTTTAAAACTTAAGTTTTTTAGACAACCAATATTTTCACGTAAAAACACATATTAATATTGTAGTTTAGGCTTGATTTTTAGTGATAAAAAGTTAGAACAAAAAAGAAAATTAATAAATTTAAGACTTGTCATGATACCTTATATATTAACCGGTAAGATTATCCCCCCGAGGCTTCTTTAATGCACCCCTTAAAAACCCGCCCGACCTGATTCCTTTTGATATTGCCTCATTCCTCATCCACTCTCCTTCATCATCTAACTCTTTGATCTGTCCCATATACGTGTCTATAAGGACACGTGCCCCTCAAATATACTTTGATTCATACACAACCCCATCCACAGTTTTCTCACAGTCACCAGATCTATTATCACATGCCATCCCTTCTTCCACAAAAAAACACACACGCATCATAAGTTCCATCCCACCATAGTTTTAAAGACAGGTTTTTTTATTGCAGGTACATCCATGAATGAAAAGGTTTGTCATTTTTTTCTTGATTGAAAGCTAATTTTTTAATAAAAAGTTTGTGTTTTTATAAAGTAAAAGATTTGATTGGTTTTATTTTTTATTTGGTTTGTGGGTTTTGTTTATGTTTGATGCAATAAGAGAACTTTTTAATATTTTTATGTTTATTTTGTGATTTTATTAATGCTTTATGCATATTCATTAATGGGTGTTTGTTAGTTCAATATAAGTGCGAAAAGCTATGGTAGAATATTATTGTTGAATCGGAAATGGCCGTTTGTTAGATATTAGAAAAAGACTCGGTCCCCCCGTGTATTTTACTGTTTATTATAGCTCGTAGTTTAATAGTTAATATTACGTTTTTCGGTTTTAAGTCGGGTACGAATACCCGGTATATTGTAAGTACTATATATAGCCACTTCCAACTTTGGAAGAGATGAGCTAGTCATAAATTCATTTACAAAAGAAACACTTTCTCTCTCTAGACCATTCTCTCTCTAGTGTTTCTCTCTCTAGAAACTAGCCAGATCCAAGAATCGACCCCGTGTTATGATATAGGATATACCACAATTGGTATCAGAGCTAATGGGATGATTAGATCGTGTGTATGTGCGATTTCTTGCTTGATTTAGATCAAAAAGTGTACCTTTGAAGTGTTCTAGCTCGTTTTTTTTATCTCCGAATTTTGTTGTTGGAAATGATAAAGTTTGGGTGTTTCTAGTTGCTATTACCTTGTGGTATTGTGTTGTGCAAACAAAATCAAGCAAAATCGTTCAAAAGGGTGATTTATAGGTGATTTTGTGTGAAAAACGTCTTTGTTCTTCGTGGAGAGTTGCCAGAATTTCTTCACGGCGGTTTGCTGAAAAATATTATTTTATTAAGTAGGTTACCAACTACTCTGACACACGGCGGGTTGCTTAGGTGGCGAGTTGCTCAAGAGGCGAGTTGTTACTAAGCAGCGGTTTGCTTACCAGCGGTTTGAACAGGTGGCGAGTTGCTCAAGAGGCGAGTTGTTACTAAGCAGCGGTTTGCTTACTAGCGGTTTGAACAGGTTATCAGCGGGTTGAAAATTTTAATAACAAATATCTTGAGGAAACTCTAGCGGTTTGAAAACTCAACGACGGTTTGATAAATTTATTCTTCGCGGCGGGTTGCTTGGCAGCGAGTTGTGTTCGGCGAGTTGCCCTAAAATTCCACCAGCGAGTTGCCTTAATTCTTCGCGGCGGGTTGCTTGGCAGCGAGTTGTGTTCGGCGAGTTGCCCTAAAATTCCACCAGCGAGTTGCCCTAAAATTCCACCAGCGAGTTGCCTTATTTCTTTGCAGCGGTTTGGTAGCCTCTGGCGGCGAGTTGAGCTTCTGTCTTCGAAATTTGAAATATTTCAAACTCGGGATTTAATATCACTAAAACAAAATACGAATACGTTAACCTCACCACTTTTAACGTACACTCACTAATCATTGATCGATCAAAACATATCATATCATAATAATACAAGATGTCTAGTATGCAAGAAGACATCCAGTGTGCCGGTTCTGATACACGCCCACCAATGCTTGATAGAACAGACTTTGAATCTTGGCAACAACGTATACGTCTGTACTGTCTAGGAAAGGATAATGGAGAGAATATTATGAAGTCCATTAAAGAAGGACCATTTCAGATGGGAACGGTCTCAGATGTTATTACTGGAGGAACCGAGGGTGAAGAAAAGGAAAGGTATAAAGCTGACATTCGTGCAACCAATATCCTACTTCAGGGTATACCAAAGGACATCTACTCACTCATCAATCACTATACTGATGCCAAAGACATTTGGGAAAATGTGAAGATGATTCTGGAAGGTTCTGAGTTAACAAAGGATGACAGGGAATCTAAGTTATACGATGAATTTGAACACTTCCGTCAAAACAAAGGAGAAACCATTCAAGGATACTACGTTAGCAACATCAAGATGACCATGTCCAGCATGCAGCTTAACTCAAAGTTTCTGAACAACATGTTGCCTGAGTGGAGTAGATTCATAACTGAAGTCAAACTTAACAGAGGTTTGAAAGAGTCAAACTTTGATCAGTTGTATGCCTACTTAAAGCAACATGAGGTGCATGCTAATGAGAACAGAGTCATGATGGAAAGGTTCATTTAACCAAATAATGATCCTTTGGCACTAGTGTTGGACGCCTCAGTTCAGCAGTATCCAACACAATCACCCAAGTCAAAAGAACCATCTCCTCAAACTAACAATCAACTTAGAGCTTCGTCTAATGCAAGGAATAAAGCTATGGTTTAAGACGGGAAAGTTGTAGTT
>BQNB010181734.1:0-12565 GCA_026074375.1 Tanacetum coccineum
ATGTTTGAGAGGTTTGGTTGGTTTTAGCTATAAAACTAAATAATAAACTACACTAATGGTGATAACAATATAATAAAAAGATTGTATTTATTTAATCATGTATTACTCCCTAAATTGCTTCTGATGCGGTTGTCGTTAGACTTCAACAAGAAGTTTTACAACTCTCTAGGCAGAGCACCTAATCGTTGTAGTAGTAGTATAGGCAAGACTCGGGGGGTTGTTATTGTTCACTCGAGGAATAGCTTGGGAAGGCTTGACCACGGTCTAACAGAATTCTAAAGGTTGAAGGAAGATTATTTTTATATTTTTAGGTTTTATGGAAAGCAAGTAAATCATATATCGGAGAGGTTGGTTGGTTTTAGCTATTAAACTAAATATGAATCTAAACTAATGGTGATAACAATAAGATAAAAGACTGTGTTTATTTAATCATGTATTACTCCCTAGATTGCTTCTCATAGTGTTGTTTCCTTGTCACACTTGTGCTGATCTGTGTAATTATTTCCTAAGTCATGAACGAATTACACGAACCCGCCATCTACTTAGTATTCCGTTAGAGCAACGCACTTGTAAGGTAGTATGAAGACTATTACAAGGCCCCTAAGAGTATACTAAGTGCATGTGAAATATATTAAGAGTGGATCAACCATAATAGGAGGCAAAGTAGTATGAAGACTGTTACCCGATGGTATCCTTTCTACACAATCATGTTTTCCTAGACATATCAACAGCGATGAAGACAAAACCTGGTTTTCTAAGACCTAACATGCACATCCATCACAAGAAGCAACACCACTAAGATCTACATTCTAGGTTTCATACAATCATAAATAAACTAAATAGGAGGCTTAGCCTAGCATGTGAATAAATCAAGAACATAGATGAATCAAACAACACATAGACATATTGAATTATTAAATAAACCTTACTTGATTAAAACATGAGTTGGAGGAAGTACAATAGGGTTTTTAGGTCCTAAAATCGTCCCTAACAGCTGCTAAACGAACTAGGGTTCGCACCCTCTTTTTATTCTAAAGTTACACACACAAAACCCTAAATTTGGGTTTGTATATATAGGAAAATCGCTATGATGGCGTCGCATCTTAATCGTGACACCGTCATGAAAAGAATATTCTAGATAATGGGCTGGGTCGTGTGCTCTGACGCCGTCTTAGAATCTCGTGACACTGTCTTAATCATCGTTGTGACGGCGTCACGTTGTATTTGTGACGCCGTCTCCAGCCACTGTAGAGAAATTATTGAGCCGTGTTGGTGTAGGCTCGTAGTCTTGTCCATTTCTTCTCCAAATAAGCCCAAGTCACATGTATTTCCTCCAAATGCAAAATACCTGAAAAGGAACGATTAAGTACCTATTTTGGGCATAAACACACGATTTCGGAGGTTAAATGACATCGAAAAAGTGTATAAAATGACACCTCATCAAATACCCCTACATTTGGGATTTGCTTGTCCTCAAGCAAATGGGCTTTTCTATCTAGACAATAACAATATGAGGGGTCATTTTACCTACTCTTTAAAAGTATTTTACAACACAACCTTCTAGACCTCGTAATTAAAAACACGGAAAGCATATGCTAGCACCTCACATAAGTGTTTGGGATTATCTCTTTCTCTCGGGTGTATAATAAATTATAACATAAGGGGAAAACGGAAAATCAACACTCATTACTTGTCATAGCATATAAATTACCATAGGCTTGGTAAAGGATCAAACCTCCACCGCTAGGTGCAAGCATTATTCATTACTATCTAAGAGGTCTTTTAAAGGGTTGTGGGGTGTAGGTGTAAGATAACATATAATGGAAACGGAAACGGATGGGATACATTTGGGTGGCTTTGGGTGAATTTGGAGTGGAAGGGTTAGCTAATTATTTACACGAATACACTTTGGTTTGGTTGCTAAGCCAAGACTCTGACGAAGATCTACAAACTCTACATCAATCTCTTTCTTTTTCTTTTCTCATTTTTTTTGAATAACATAATACATCACATAGGGTTTATAATACGTACCCAAGACAAAAGAACGAATTTGCGGTAATCGTTGATCGTCTCACTAAGTCTGCCCATTTCCTACCTATGAGAGAAGATGACTCAATGGAGAAGTTGATGAGACGGTATTTGAAGGAAATTATCTCGAGGCATGGAGTGCCAGTCTCAATCATCTCCGATCGTGATGGCAGATTTACGTCCCACTTTTGGCAATCACTACAGAAAGCTTTAGGTACTCAGTTGGACATGAGTACAACTTATCACCCACAGACCGATGGCCAAAGTGAGAGGACCATTCAGACATTGGAGGACATGTTGCGTGCATGTGTGCTTGATTTTGGAAAAGGCTGGGATAAGCACTTGCCATTGGTAGAATTTTAGTATAACAATAGTTATCATACGAGTATTAAGGCTACATCATTTGAGGCGTTGTATGGGCGTAAGTGTCGATCACCTATCTGGTGTGTCACACCCCCAAACGGGCCCTGGACAGAATACGTGTCCGGAGGCGTGACGTTGTTGAGCATCTCAAGTACAAAGCATAAAGAATGACCCTAAGGGTACGTTTGAAAAATAAACACCGTTGCATAAATTTAAAATAATAATAAGTTTACATCAATAAAATTTAAAAGATTCAAAAGTTAGAATGCGGAAGCTTTAATAAGTTCAACAACGGTATTTAAGATAACATAGATAAAATTTGAAAACTGGTTCGGTGCAAATAGACTTCCAATAGATCAATCAAACAACTTCAAGCTAAGCACCTGAAAAAACAAGCTTACACGGTCAAACAAAAAGTTGAGTGAACATTCATAGGTTTAATTTGATGTAGATAGTGGACCCCAGATTTTACAGGCATGTGGTAGTTATAACAAATACAACTTCACATAAAAGATATTTACGTTGCACTAAGCTCATGACACCGATGCTAATTCTGAGACAAAGCTTTCATATAGCTATAGGTTACATTGCCCTAGAGGAAATCCGACCTAAGAATTCCTACCGAATTCACATGACATATATCCTTTAATCGGGCAAATCCTGGTAGTAAGTGCGACTTACCCAGATAGGGATAATTAGTCCCAATAGATCTATTTATTCACTCGCGCTCCCTCAACCGATCCTCTAGTCAATAAATTAACAGTTCATGATAGTTTTGGGCAAATAGAAGAGTCCTAGCGCTACTTAGCAACACGTACACGGGGAATAAATTCTCATAAAAGATACTTGTGTCTGATTATTAAAAAACAAGCAAATATTTCTCACAGCCCAAAGTTAAAAAACAAACATTTAATTTAAAAACGAGAAAAAAATGCGGGGCTATGAACTCACCTTATGCGAGTTGTGGATCAAAAGAAATCAATCAAGCGAAAACAAATCTCACGGTACTGGCGACAACCTAGTATATAGTGGTCGTTTTAGAATAATGTACAACGAATAACGCTTAACACAAGAGTTGATCATCCGAGCTAGAGTAAAGAGCTGGCGTGTCCATTTCAAAACGTACTTTCGAAAGTTATAAGTTTTGACAAGCCTCGACATTTTGACACAATCTTTGAAAAATATTTTGTCCTTTTAGTGTAGTTCATCTTTAGTTATTTCCGTCTATTTAGTGTATTTGGTCCTTTAGTGTATTTCGTTTTTAGTGTATTTTGTCTTTTAGTGTATTTTATATCTTTTAGTGTATTTCGTCTTTTAGTGACCTTACACAGACCAAATTGACTCGATAATCGGTAATGTTACCTAAACTCGACACTAGTAAATAGCAAAGTAAACCGTTATTCTACAGTTTACATAAGTTTGATAATAAAAGTATATTTTTCGACGCATTTATAAAGTTTAATCAATATTCGTCTTGACCTTTCTAAAAACATCAGACTTTTCCATATCGTATTCATCTCGACTCGTGGAAAATATCCAGTTTTATGAAAGTACAATCTTTTATTGACTCAAAAAAAAAAAGAAAAACATTAAATTTTTTTTTTATTTTATTTTTTAGACAACACCGCAAAATTACAAACAAATTTATTCAAAACCTCAAAACCTCTTCGACTTTCAATTTATGTTTCCAACAAAACAAACATCTAACTTAATCTCTTTGCCAACAATATTCAAGCTCGCTATACGATAAATCTCAATAAATAACATAGCCGTAATAATAACAATATATATATCAAAATAGTCACAACGAACTTTTAAATAACGCAAAGATACAACTACTTTTTTATAGGTTCTTTCTACCATTTATAAAAACAAAAAATTAAACATTGAGACTTTGTAGTTTTGATTAGAAAAAGATAGTAAATGATTTTCACAACGATCCGCTTTGTACACCTTGCTCGGAATGATCATACGAATATAAAAGTACAACTCATTTATGAAAAAGTAAAGTCGACTTACAAGAAAACACGACGAAAGATGATTAGAAACTAAGAACAACCCAAACGTTGTTTATAAACTACCCGGATAGAAACAAGAATCAACCTCGAACAATATATCTTCAAATGGTGGATTAAAGATTAAAAGAAATAGATTTTGCGTGTGTGTTTGGTGGTTCGACAAAAGTGAAAAAAGAAAGAATATAGTGTGATGTTTCTTGGTGAGAAATGATTATGAAATGAATATGTACACATGAATTTAACTAGCAAAAATCACACATAAGGTGCTAGTGTGTGTGTGTGCCGACGGTGGGACAAGAGAGCCAAAGTGGGACCAAAATGATCCTCCAATCATTTCCCTTTGAGTACAAGTCCTTAACCTCAAATCATGCAACCATGTCTAGTGAAATTTATTTGAAAATTTAAATCCTATGCATGTATGTGCATTCATATCCAGTTTTATAATGGAGACCCAAAAGGGGGACCAATAATGGCCTCCAAATTCTATGAAATTGTAGTGCAATGCATAGAATTAATTTCCAAGGCTTTCCATGCATACATGCATTAATATACTTAACCGATTACGCAAACAACGAAAATGATTAACGACTTTACAAAAAATTATGAAATCTTAAATATTAATTTAAAACGTAAAAACGTGTCCAATGATGAAAGTCTACGATGAAATACAGTACGGTTCACTCCCGGAGACGATTCTCAGATTATAACGGGACAACTTCCTGGTTACGCGTAAAAGTTAAACGAAACATCGAAAAATTCAATTATCAACGGAAACCTGGCTAAAATATGAACGGAAATTCCTCATGGATGTCCCACATTCTTCCCCGTTAAAGAAGCTTTGTCCTCAAAGCTTTGTACGCAACCTCTGCCGCAGGTGTAGAGTTGGTAAAAAGGTGCGGGTATTTTTTTTGCATTTGCTCTTTACATTCCCAGGTGAACTCAGGACCCCTCTTAGAGTTCCAACGTACTTTAACAATCAGAATACGACTCTGTTTCAGACGCTTGACCTCACGGTCTATGATCTCGACAGGTTCTTCGATGAATTTCAATTTGTCGTCAACCTGGATTTCATCCAGTGGTATAGCAAGAGGTTCATCAGCTAAGCATTTCTTCAATTTCGAGACGTGAAACATACTATGAACTCTACTCAACTGCTCTGGGAGTTCAAGACGATAGCAAAAAACGTTCCTACTTACAATGAATCTTAAAAAGGTCCAATATAATGAGGGTTCAAACTTTCCCTATTTGTCGAAAGGTATTACTCCTTTCCAAGGAGATACTTTCAACATGACCTTATCTCCTACTTGAAACTCAAGAGGTTTTCAATCTTACGTCGTCATAGCACTTTTTGACGATCACGGTCGGCTTGGAAACGGCTCATGATTTGAACTATTTTCTCGGTTGTCTTGTGGATGATTTCTGGGCTAGTGAGCTGACTATCTCTAACTTCAGCCCAACAGATAGGTGATCGACACTTACGCCCATACAATGCCTCAAACGGAATAGCCTTAATGTTGGTATGGTCACTGTTATTGTACGAAAATTCTACCAATGGTAAGTGTCCTACCACCTTTTCCAAAGTCGAGTACCATTGCACTTAACATGTCTTCCAAGTTTGAAGTTTCTCCTCACTTTGTCCATCGGATCTCTGGATGGTTAAGTTGTACTCATATCCAATCGCGTACCTAATGCTTTTTTAAGGGACTTCAAAAAATGTGACATAAATTTCCCATCACGATTATAGATGATCAAAACTGGCACTCCGTGCTTTGAGGCTACTTCCTTCAAGTACTGTCTCGTCAACTTCTCTAACGTGTCATCTTCTCGCATGGGTAAGAAATGAAGACTTAGTGAGACGATCAATTACCCAAATCAGAGAGTCTGACCAGTTTGCCGTCTTTTTGGAAATTTAGTCACAAAGTACATTGTTATATTCTACCATTTCCATTGTAGGATCTTTGGTTGAACCAACAAACCCGATGGTTTCTGATATTCTATCTTAACCTTGGCATATGTTAAACACTTGTTGACATAAGTGGCAATTTCTGCTTTTATGTTGGGCCACCAATACAGCCTCCTAAGGTCCTGGTACATCTTATCCGATCCAGGATGGATGGAATACTTTGACTTATGAGACTCGTGCATAATCAAAGCTCTCAGATCACCAAAACACAGAACCCAACTTCGATTGTTCAAACATAAACGTTTGTCATCCCGCGAGGTCCTAGCTTGTTAATCATAGGCCATGTAAAATCTCGTTGATGAAAGTTTCTTCTTTTCCTTTCCTTGGCTTCCGATGCGCACATCAAATCTTCTGGAATGAGTTTATATCCCTATAGTCATAACTAAGGCTCGAACTCGTAGCGACTTGTTTCTCTCCTTTCGGCTCAGGGCATCAGCCACCACGTTCGCCTTCCTTGGGTGATATCGAATCTCACAGTCGTAGTCACTCAACAAAACACTACTAACCGTCGTTGTCATCATATTCAGCTCCTTCTGATCGGAGATGTGTTGTAAACTCATATGATCAGTGAAAACACCACGCACTTTGTACTACAGAAAGTGTCCTCCACATCTTTAAGTGCAAACACTACTAGCAATCAAGCTCAAGGTCCGTGTGTGGTATAGTTCTTCTCGTGAACCTTGAGTTGGCAGGATGCGTAGGCTATGACCTTCTCCTTTTGCATCAAAACCGCGCCTAACCCTTTATGTGAAGCATCGCAGTATACCATGAAGTTCTCACTTCCATCAGGTAAAGCCAATATCGCGCCAACTACCACAGTTTTTTTGCTTCAAAACAACTGGAACGCAGCTTCTGCCTTTTCTCCCCAATCAAACTTCACGCTTTTCTGAGTCAACTTCGTCATAGGCCTAGTGATTTTTGAAAAACCTTCGATAAATCGTCGGTAGTAACCATCCAAACCTAAAAATTAATGGATCTCGGTGGGTGTCTTGGGTGACGCCCAATCATTGATAGACTCAATCTTAGTTGGATCAACGTAAATGCCTTCACCATCAATCATGTGACCAAGAAATTGTACCCTTGACAGCCAAAACTCACACTTTGAAAACTTGGCGTATAATTCTTCCTCATTCAATAACTTCAAAATCAAACTAAGGTGTCCGTCATGCTCCTTTCTGCTCGTGAAGTAAATCAAAATAACATCCGAAGAATACGATAACGAATCTATCTAGATACGTTTGCCACGCCGATTGCAATCAAATCCATGAATATTGTCGTGCGTTAGTCAAGCCAAACGACATTACTTGGAACTCGTAGTGTCCATAGCGAGTCATAAATGCAGTCTTTGGAATGTCTTCCTCACGAACTCTGAATTTATGATAACTAGATCTCAGGTCGATCTTAGAGTAGACTCTTGATCCTTGGAGTTGATCGAGACAATCGTGTGTCGATCCTCAGAAGTGTTATCGGATTCTTACACAGTAAGTTTGTTTAGTTCACGGTAGTCGATACACATCCGAAAAGAACCATCTTTCTTCTTGACAAACAAAACCGGTGCTCCCCAGGGTGAGGAACTGGGTCTTATAAATCCTCTGTCAGAAAATTCCTACAATTGTGTGGATAACTCTTGCATTTCGGCTGGTGCTAATCGATACGGGGCTCGTGCTACAGGTGCAGCATTGGGGACTAAGTCTATTTGAAATTCAACTTGTCGAGCAGGTGGCAGTCCAGGCAAGTCTTTTGGAAAGACTTCCGAAAATTCTTGTATGATTGGCACGTCCTCAAGTCGCTTCTCCTCCGACTTGTAACATTCCGTAATTTCAGGTCATTTTCGACGTCATCTATTTTACGAGTTTCCGTGAGTGAGAGTGACCCGACATTAACATTTATTGTCGATAATAAGAATATTTTCGTATTTTTTATGAAAATTTTGGAAAAGATTGGGTACTTTTTATTTTTTTGACGTTCCGCGAGTCGACATTAGTGTCGCAAATGCGATCGTTAATCGTTTCGAGCTTCGTAAAATTTACGACGTGTCTTCGATATTATTCTTAATACATAAAATATCATTTTATGAAACCGTGTCATCTATTGTTCCTCACCTTGTCATAGCGCGCGTTTAATTAACAAATATTTATAAGATATTTATTAGATATTTATCTAAAATATCTTTTAGATAATTTCCTTTAACTTAACCCTAGTTAACTTAACTAGAGTTTCTTAACCTTAGTTAAGCCCTATATAAAGGCTTAACTAGTAAGAAAAACATACAAAAACACATTCCTAAGGTGTAAAACACAAAAATCTCTCTCATTTCTCTCATCATATATCACGGCTCAAAAACCATCTCCATAACACATCCATACTTTGATTTCTAGATCAAATACAAGTGTTCTTACATCTTATTTCTAAGGTGTGTCAAGAAAGATCGGAGGGGTGATTTCTCGTTTCGAAGATTTAAGAAAGTTTTGTGCAAATTCGGTTTCCAAAGGATTAAGGTTTTTCAAGTGTGTTTATCTCTCGGGTTTTGAAAGTGCAAAACAAGGGTTAAATTTTAGATCATTTGTTCTTCATCATTCATCTTCCTAAAGTTATCTTAATACCTGTTACTACTTTCATTTCATGATTTTATGTGTTTACATGTCTTTAAAGCTAAATCCCATTTAGTTTAGGTTTTTTATCTTTTAATGGGTTTTTTGAATTAAAAGTGAGATAGAACACTGTTATACTCGAAATCTTGAACAAAAAGACCTAATGGAGCTAATATAATGTAAGACATAAGAATAAAGGGTTCTAAAGGGTTTGTCACACAAAGTGGGTAAAAGCTGAAAGTCCTAAAAACAAGTTTTATAACAACATTCTGAGAAAAATATCTTAAGGGGCTGTTGTAATTCAAAATTTACATATATGTTTAAAATGATTTTCTAAATACTACAAGTCACAAGGATCGAGGGGTCATAAAGAACTCTCGAAAACCCGATTAATAACGAAGACGATTCGCAATTTACAAGTTTACATAGTTAAATACTTTATAAACAATTTTTATAAAAAAAGTACTAATCATTACAGAAAACTTATACTTTATAAACATCAATATTATGAAAAAACTTCAATTACAAGAACGTGCCTCGAAAAATCACTAATCGGAGTTAAAAAAAAAACGAATAAGTTAATGACGATTATTACGATTAGCTAATTAAATTTATATAAATTATTACTATTCATGAATAGTAAAAGTTACTATACATCACAATATTACCTTTTAAAAAATACGATTAATTTGATACAATCTTTTAAATACAAAGCCGGGAACCATTAAAATGTACACTCAGATTTAATATAAATACGAAATGTGAAATTATATTAAACGTCTCTTTTGAGGTCGTTTTCCGTGACTTGTGTTTTGTGCCCTGAAGTAGCACCCCAATGTTACCATTCCGCTGCGTTGTCCTAATTTTTGGGGGTGTTACACGACTTATCCTCAGCCTTCTTGGATGTAACTTGCGCTAGGTAGACTTGACATCCCTTCTGAATATACTTCTATCTGGGTCTCATCGTCAACACGATAAGATGAGTTTCAACTTACTTCAGTCGTCACAGTTATCACCTAGGATTATCAATACCTTCATCTCCTACGGAATAAGGAACACCTTCTCTCACGTCACAAAAAGAATCAACGCGAAGGTACTTCGCCAACCAATCCATACCGATGACGACGTCGAAACTACCAAGTTCTACGGGCATTAGATCTATGTGGAACGGATGACCTAATAATCCTAACATGCAACCTTTAAGAACAACATTTGTTTCTGAAATTCTTCCATCGGTAAGTTCTATGGCATAACTGGTGTCTAAAGTGGATGGTGCAACATCAAGCAAAGCACTAAAGGTAGACGACACAAAACTTATATCGGCTCCCGAATCGAATAACATAGAAGCATAACAGTTATTGAGAAGAAACGTACCCGTGACAACATTGGAATCATGGTTTATGCTCCTCCTACCACCAATGACGTAGCCCTGCTGTAGCTTACTTCGTTACCGTCCAGTCTGGTTTCAGCAGTCTTGGTTCCCAACTCTGGGATTTCTCGTTCCCATGGTTCTGGTTTCTCAACTTTAGACATTCTTTCTTCACATGTCCCGGTCTCCCACACTCATAACAAATAACACCTTGATGATTCCCAAGTGGGGCTCTTTGCGTGTTTGGTACCGCAGCTGCAGATCTGCAATCTCTCGTCTGGTGTTCAACTCTCTTACAGTTATTGCACTTCACTGTACATGGCCCTACATGGTGGTATCTGCACTTGTTGCAGAGTGGGTGAGGTCCAGCATACCCTTTCCTCTCATTGTTCCCAGCCGTGTAAGCTCTAGCCACATTCTGCCCACTAACATTTTGCCTCTTAAATGGTGGTTGTTGTCCATGGTTATCCCTTGGGTTACTTTCCATCCTCCTCTTATTCTCACACTCCTTGCAACATAACCCTGAAGCTTCTTGTCCATCAATTGGTTAGTAATGCGTATGGCATCTTAGAGTCTAGCCGGATTCACAGCAATCAACATATTCCATGAATGTTGTTTCGGATTAAACCTCCCAATAAAACCATTCCACTCTGCCCTCCTTCGTCAAAGGACCATTCTAGTAACCACAAAATCAACTCTAGAAACCTTTGAGTGTAAGCAGTCAAGTCCGTTTCTAACAAGGACAGATTCCACACCATACAGTACCTAACTTCTGAATCATCGTTCCTTGGACAATCATTCCTTGCAGCATAACCCTAGACCTTCTTATCCATCAATTGGTTAGCAATGCGTATAGCATCTTGGAGTCTGGCTGGATTCGCAGCAATCACATTCCCTTGAATGTTTTCCGGTAAACCTCCAATAAACCTTTCCACTATGTCTTCTTCATCAGGGACCATTCTAGTACACAACAAAATCAACTCCGGAAACCTTTGAGTGTAAGCAGTCAAGTCGTTTCCTTTCACGGTCAGATTCCACAATTCAGTCTCCATCTTCTCAAACCAGCGGGTCAATCCGACAACGCCTTCAGTTCCTGAGAAATTATGTGGCTTGCACTTCAAGAAGTCTTAGAAAGTGTACTCTCTAGCCACCAGCATGAAACCTCCATAGTTCATACCATGATTCCCGTTTCTATTCCCATTTCCGTTTTCTCCATTCCCTCCATTTCTATTTCCTCCATTTCCTCCATTTTTGTTTCCTCCGTTCTCGCCTTTTTGTTCATCCACATTCTCATTCAGGGGTTTAAGGGTCCTTGCGGCTTCACGAGCCTCCATTTCTTCAGCTACTCGGTGGTTAACCAATTCTTCAAACTCCTCACGAGTCATAGACGCTCCAGATCGGGTGTTAGGCATCTTCCTACAACACAACAATATAATGCTTGGTAAGATTTCTAGGTGATGCGAGATTAGTAACGGTGTTAAATAAAATTTACGGTTATCACATAGAAAATACACGATCAAAATATATATTCATGGAAATCCTATAATGCATGATGCATAAGCATAAGTAAATCAAATCATGACATCATATCATAGATAAGTACCAATTTCATATCATCGAACATTAATGATTACATCACAACGTTTCAAAATAGATAAAATACGAGTTCTAACACTACGATCATCACTAAACGCTACTACTAAATGCTGCAATACTAATGAACATCTCTAAGGACTGTAGCCCATGTGCTTCTTAGCACACGCCTCAAGTCTGCCAACTCTCACTCGATCATAAAATCAAAGTCATCGCATCTGCCTTAACTCTCTCTGCATACGTGACATGCCGCGCTGGAGTCGGTCAACTCTCTGACTCTCAACACTCATGGTGCCTCTAAGCCTCATGTTATCCCTCTCCAACTCAACAATCCTCTCAGTCAAAGCAATAACTGCCGACTCAACCCCAACAATCCTGTGTCCTTACTCTCTCTAAACTCCCTCAATAGCCTGTATATGAAGGACTGGGATAGCCTGAGTGTAATCATGGAACCTCTGAACCAAATCTCCCAATGTCTCATACATAGCCTCTACTGCTCCCTCCTGAGCAGGCTCAGGAATATCCTATGGCATCACAAGATGCATAACCCTCTCAACTCTAACCTTAACCAGGCCTCTTACACCCGTCTCTGTCTCATCTCGATCAATAGCCTCAACTACAACTCTAGCATCAATCCCTC
>BQNB010181735.1:0-12565 GCA_026074375.1 Tanacetum coccineum
TGATATTGAAGACGACATCATGGACCCAGTGATGCAATGCACAACCCTTCCTAGCCATTCGGGTTTCTCTCAAAAGAAACTTTTCTCATTTGTCACGGAGATACATCTCACTCTGAGATTATTGATATTGAATAGGTGACAGTCTGCTCTAGCCTTCGATTACTAAAACCAAAAGTGCACAAATCGAGTCTAGAGCCAAGAAGAGATCAAAGTATAAATCTCATTAGGACACAATGTCAAAATACACTTGTTGAACACCATAAAGTTTACAAGTTGTAACAAAGAGTCCTACGCATTATCCTTGAGATCTTGCCAGAACATCCGAGTGATACTCAAGTATTCACAGTGAAGATGGAAATCCTGCTTGAGCCAACATCAAACAAGCTCTTGGTAGGTGACTTGCAAGATTCTATATGAATCGAGCTTGTGATAACTGGATATCAATTTTGGTCCAGTAAATGAATTGACGACTAAATCAGAAAGATAGTAACTATCTGATTCACTCTTACTGTGTTGTCTGCTTTGAGACGTTCCGGTAATGAGAACTAGCAAGCATGGTAAATCTAATACATCTGTGTTAGAAGATCCTACGCTTTGAGCTGGAAACCCTGTCAAGGAGATTCTTTGAATCTACCTGATCACATGTATAGTATTTATACTATAAAATGGGAAACCGGAGGTTAATGCAACCGAACTCAAGATGAATGATAAAGCCATATTCATCTTTTATTGCTAAATGTCTTATTTCAGGTTTAGACGATGGTGTTGCAGCCTCATTCCAGCGAAGTCGGATTCATAAACCACATGCTCATACTCATGCTTTCAAAGTCAATCGTTCAACATCAAGATCGTTGATTCTAAACTTCCCCACCATCAAAGAGCCTCAAAGTCAAATAAAGAATCATCAATAGGGGAAGATTGTTAGACTTATAATCACATATGTCAAACAAGAATGTAACAAGTATGAGCATGTTGGTCAAGAGCACAAGTTGATCAAGAAAGTCAAATCAAGATGATTCAAGTCAAGGAGATGATGCAAGATAACGATCTCAAGAACTTAAAGTCAAAAGATAAAGGCTCAAGATCAAGATCACAAAGCATGAATGAATAAAGCCATTACAAACAAGACAAGACCAAAACAAGGCAAAGCATAAACGTCAAAAGTCATATCTTCAACGTCAGGGGAGACAATGATAAATCAAAGCAAACTCCTACAAGAATGTCATCGGTGGTATGAAGGAGTTTGAAGAAAGAGACCTCAACATTGGGGGAGATTGTTAGCCTTAATTATATTAAGTCAAACAAGAATGTTATCAGTCTTATAAAGTCAAACTATGTCTTGTATTGTAATAGGCTAGTCGGGTTCAATGGGCTTGGATTTTAATCTAATATTGTCCGTGTTTCGGGCTCAAAGCCCAAGTTTAGCCAAGCCTGGCCCAAGTAGAAAAGCCCACATGCCACTTATGGCTCAAGGGTATAAAAGAAACCCTCTCCACACATGGAGAGGGTGTTGGTTACACATTTCTCACACTTGTAATCCACCACTTTCTCTCTCTAATCTAATATTCCAAGTTTCCTTTTTCTTCCTTTTCTTTTCTTCTTATTGGTGGCTTATCTATAGCTTATTCGGGTTTGCATATTAGTTGTGAAAGGATTTTATAAGACTAACACCAAGGAAAGGCTTGTTTGTGTCTTTTAAGAATGGATACGAGTTTGTTTTTGTTTTCTTCAAAAAGCTGAGATGATATGATAGGAAGAAAATAGGGTTCTTCCAAGAATACATATTCCAAGTTATTAGGAAGAGGTTTGAGTTCAATATCCGTAGGAGGTTCTTCAAGAGATGTTTTGATTTTGTAATTGGTGTTAAAGGTGTTTTTTTCAAATGGTGGTTCTTCGGTGTCAGATTCGGATTTAGAATTTTCATCAGCAGTCATTGCCATGAATTCATCGAATTTAGCAAAGAGTTTTTCTTCAAGGATGGTTCCTTCGATGGAATGGAGGATTTCATTTCCTTCATCGAAAAGAGCATCGAAATCTTCTTCTAAGATTTCATCGATGACGTTAATACTGAAACATGTATCATCATTTGAATAGGAGCGTTTCATAGCAGAATCAATATGAAAGACCATTCGTTCAGTTCCAACTCCGAGATTGAGTTGCTTCTGTTTGACTCGAATTACTGCATCGGCAATGTGGAGAAAAGGTCTTCCTAAGATAAGGGGAACTTTACTGTCTTCTTCCATTTCCAGAATAACGAAATCAGCAGGGAAGGTGAATTTACCAACTTCAACGAGCATATTTTTAGCTATTCCAACAGGATATTGGAATGATCTGTCGGCTAATCTTACGCTCATTTTGGTGGGTTTGAGAGTTTTGAGAGATAACTTTGCGTATAATGAATACGGCATGAGATTTATGCTAGCACCAAGGTCGGCTAGAGCATTGCATGAGAAAGCTTTGTTGAAATTACATGGAATGAGAAAACTTTCAGGGTCTCCAAGTTTTGGTGGAACTTTGTTTTGAAGTATGACGGAACTTTCATCGCTTAGGAAAGCGGCTGAGATTTGTTCGATATTGTGTTTATTACTTACTAGATCCTTGAGAAATTTGCCATAGTTGGACATTCTGGCTAAAACATCGATAAGAGGTACGTTGATTCGGACGACTCAGATCATGTCGAGGAAATTTCCATATTGAGCTTCCATTTTTTCTTTTCTGAGGCGTTGAGGATATGGAATTTTTGGTTTGTATGGTTTAGGTGTTGTTGTTTCTTTGACTAGTTTTGGGGTTTTAGGTTTAAGTTTAGATGAAGGTTCTTCATCTTCATCATCGCTATCGAAGTTGATATGAGTTTTAGAATCGTTTTGTTGATCGTTTGGGTTAACTGGTGGGTCATAGGATTTGCCACTTCGTGTAAATACGACATTTACATGTTCGTTTCGAGCTTGTGGTGGTTGGTAAGGTTTAGATGAACTACCTTTTGGGTTAGGTTGAGTGTTACTAGGAAGAGATCCAGAAGGTCGACCCGATTGCTTGTCAGCAAATCTGTCGAATTTAACTTCGAGATTATGGATTGACGCTTGATGGTTTTTGGTTGTTGTTTCGAGTTTGTTTTTTAGATCCATAAAAGTATCCTTGACAAAAGAGTTGGTCGAGTGTTGAGCTTCTATGAAATCGCTTAGTTGTTTTTGAAACTCGGGTTTATCATCAGAGTGAGATTGATAGTTTTCGCGGTTGTAATCGTTCCTTTCGCTTAAACGCCAGTTATCGCGGTTTGAATCACGATCGCGGTAATCATTGTAAAAACGAGTACGACGGAAAGTTTGCATGAATTTAGCTTCTTCTTTACGTGACATAGGTATGTCATCGTCGTCAAGGTTTGGTTGTTTTGAACGAGATTGGAATTCTTTATACTGAGCATCTATTTTCATGGCCATGGCATCCAGTTAGGCCATAATTTAGTCAGTGTCGAAATTACTGCTACCTTCAGCGGCAAAAGCAATGGTTTTCTTGAGAGATGATTTGGTTTTTTGGTTTTTAGCCCAGTCGAGCTTGAGTACGAATTTGTCTTCGAGAAGTTTATACGCTTGATTCGGTGTTTTATAGAGGAAAATACCACCAGCTGCGGCATTTAGAATTTCTTGGGTTATTTCGTTGAGACCGTGGTAAAATGTTAGAAACAAAGAAGTCTCAGTCAGTCGTAGTTGTTTAGTATTTACTAGCTCGTTAGTTAATAATGTTTAATGTAATCGGGCCGACAAAGAAAAAGCCTGAAAAGCCCATCCAAAGGCCTATATAGTCGGCCCCTTTGAGGGTTATAAATACCCTTCACATGTGTTGGGAATAAATCTTCACAAGATAGTACTGCTAGTCCAAGATATTAATACTGCTCTTATTATAACTAACAGTATTAACTGAGTTAGTACTGCTAGTACAATATTAGTACTGCTAGAGTTATTTTGTACTGCTAGAGAAACTTAATACTGCTAAAGACTTAAGACTACCAGAAGAAGATTGAATGAAGATAAAGACGTGTGAGAAGATATATATGGATGTAATCTAAGTGTATATCTTATAAGGATAGAAAGATATGTATATGTTTAGAATTATAGAAGATCTTAAAAGATTTGTAGTTATCTTGTAAAGGACTCCTTGGTATATAAAAGGAGGTCCTAGGTTAAGGTGTTAGATATCAGTCTTCCATTGTATTCATAGCTTCTAGGTTGTAAACCCTAGTACTAGTTAAGAGTACTCGTATTATTGATCTAATAATATTGGAGCATTTGGTTATATCTTGTTCATTCATATTTACTGTTCCATTGATATTACTTCTAGAGTATTAAGGTGTAGATTCCGCATACACTTTAATACACATAAAGTCTCTACTATTGTTATTTTGGATTTATCCAAGGTAACATACTCTTTACAAGCTAAAGAATCGATCAAGGTTTGGGATCAACAAGTGGTATCAGAGCTTTGCTTTGAGAAACTTTGATCTAGAAGTCATGGAATTTGAATTTGTACAGAGTGGTTCTACTGCTAAGCTACCTATACTCAAACTTGGTGAGTATGAGATGTGGGTGATAAGAATCAAGCAATACTTCCAGGTACAAGACTATGCTCTATGGGAGGTCATAGAGAATGGTAACTTATGGGTATCTGTACCACAAACAGTACAAGAGAATGGTACTTCTGTTACAAAGATGTCAGTACCCATAACTGCTGAAGAAAAGACCAACAAGAAGAATGATGTCAAGGCTAGAGGCTTGCTACTCATGGCTCTTCCCAATGAACATCAACTAACATTCAGTCAGTACACTGATGCTAAAACAATGTTTGCTGCCATCGAAACACAATTTGGAGGTAATGAAGCAACTAAGAGAACACAGAAGACACTTTTGAAGCAACAATATAGGAATTTTAGTGCATCAAGTGCAGAGTCTATTGACTCTATCTTTAACAGGCTTCAAAAGATTGTTAGTAAGCTTGCAATTTTGGGTGTGGTCATCTCTTAAAAAGACTTAAATTCAAAAAATTTGAGCAGCTTGCCCCCTGAGTAGAACACTCATGTTGTAGTCTGGATGAATAAGGCTGAAATTGAAACAATGAGCATTGATGATTTGTACAACAACTTCAAAATTGTTGAACAAAAGGTAAAGAAATATGTTGGTGCAAGTAGTGGTACTCAAAACTTGGCCTTTATGACTGCTCCAAGCACTAGCAGTACTAATGATGTTAATACTGCTATACCTGCATATGAAGTTAGTACTGCTAACCCTAATGTTAACACTGCTAGTCCTCAAGTTAGTACTGCTAGCTTCAGTGATAATGTTGTATATGCTTTCATGGTTGAGAATCCTAATGGTTCTAATCTCCTACAGCAGGACTTAGAGCAAATTCATGAAGAAGATCTGGAAGCAATAGATTTGAAGTGGCAGCTCTCTCTCCTAAGTATGAGGGGAAAAAGGTACTATCAGAGGATATGTAAGAAAATTTTCATTAATGCTAATGATACTGCTGGGTATGATAAATCTAAGGTAGAGTGTTTCAACTATCATAAGATGAGACACTTTGCCAGGGAGTGTAGAGCACCAAGGAGCAAGGAGGGTCAGTTCAGAAATCAAGACAACACCAGGAAGCAAGGAAACAATGAAGACACATCTTCAAAGGAAATGTTGGCTATAGATAGTGTAGGTTTTGACTGTAGTGACATGGCAGAAGAACAAGTTCAGACAAACATGGCTCTAATGGCGTTTTCAGACTCTGAGGTATACAATGATAAAACTTGCTCTAAAACTTGTCTGAAAAACTATGAAACTCTTAAGAAACAGTGTGATGATTTGATTGTTAAGCTTAATCAAACTGAATTTACAGCAACTACTTATAAAAGAGGTTTAGCAACTCTAGAAGAACAACTTATCACATATAGAAAGAATGAGGTTCTTTTTAGTGAAGAAATTACAGTTCTTAAAAGGGAAGTAGCTTGCAAGGACTATGAAATAAATGTACTTAAAAGTGAGTTTGAAAAAGTTAAGCAAGAAAAAGAGGGTATTGAATTTAAAATTGAGAAATTTGATAAAGCCTCAAAAGACCTAGATAAGTTGTTAGAGAGTTAGATAACTGACAAAAGTAAAAAGGGTTTGGGGTATAGTGCAGTTCCTCCACCTCATCCTTTAATCTATAATAGACCTAAAAAGCTTGATTTGTCTTATTCTGGTCTTGATGAATTCAAAGAGCCTGAATTCAAAGGTTATGGATCTGAGAATAGTAAGCAAGAGTCTAACATTGTTTGTGATAAAAAATTAGATGATTCTAAGAAAAATTCTGATGACTCTTTGGTAAAAGAATAAGTATCAAAAGACACAAGTAGCTTTGCTGAGTCCTCACTTAATATTGATAAAGAAACTGTTTTTCCTGTTGATAAAAAGGTAGAGTCTATCAAACCTAAAAGTCATGAAAAACCAGTTAAAAGTCAGTTAGGTATGCTGAGATGTATAGATTACATCCTCCTAGGGGGAATCAAAGAAATTGGAATGGACAAAAGTCCAATCAACTAGGAAGTGATTTTGTGATGTTTAACAAAGCTTGCTTTATTTGTGGGAGTTTTAATCATGTGCAGGCTCAGTGTAAATACCATCAAAGGGAAAGGATGGTATATGGGAATAACTATAACAGGGTAAACTACAACTATACTGCTAAAAGGACTCACCCTAATGCTCAAAGGAACATGGTTCCAAGAGCAGTTTTGTTGAAATCTGGCCTAACACCACTTAGTACTGCTAGGCCTGTTTATACTGCTCACCCCAAACCAACAGTTCATAGTGCTAGATCAATGTTACAATTTACCAATCACGCACAATCAACTATTCAGAGGCACTTTTATAAGAAAACAACATTAACTAACAGGTATTTTAATCAAAAGGTTAACACTGTTAGGCCCAGAGTAGTTAAATACACTGCTAGGCAGAAATCGCCCAATTAATAGTGTTAGGGACATAAGGCAAATGATGATAAAGGCCTCAACATGTATGGGTTTGGAGACCACCCAAACCTATAGTGCATCAATCATCCAGTAAATGAAACATAATTACATTGAAGTCAGAGATGCAGAACCAAGACCAATGATAGCTATGGTCCCCAAAGGAATCAATTTTCCTTACTGTTTATGTACAGGGGCAATGCCACAACCAGATGACACAAGAAAATTGACAGTGGATGCCGAAGGTACAGTAATGGGGAAACATAGCTATATCTCTCAGTATTCAGGAATTTGATGGAGGTGTATGATACATTTGGAGGAGGAGCAAATGGTGGTAGAGAATTTCTAGTAAAGAACACTATAAACCAGATTGTTACTTGATTTTGAAGATGTATACTTTGTTAATGAGTTATAAATTCACTTTAAGTTCAAACAGAAGTGATACAAAAAGAACTATGTCCTTTTACTGACACTGAATGTCTTGTCTATCTCTTTAATTTTAAAGTTGCCGTATGAAAGCTAGATACTTTCCTTTAAAATTCCTAGAAAGGACAACATGTACAGTTTTGATATGACTGAACAATAGATTCTAAAAGAGAGTTTAACTTGACTTGATGAGTAAATGGCTACTATCAGATGAATCAATGCACATGGCAAAAGGAGACATAGTCACTGATTCGTCAGATAGTATACACTTAAAATACACAAGTAAGAATCAATAATAAAAAGATTCCGGAAGAGATATTCCCGGGTCGTATGTCCCAACGATCTTGCAATAGAAATTTATCTCCTGGTTTTGATGAAAATTGGAATGAATGGAAACACTTAGATATCATTACAACTAAAAGTTAATTAAATAAAACCTAATTTAATCTACGGGAAACAAGTATAAGAAATGGGGATCTTAAAAACTACGGGAAAATAAATTAGTTATAGGGAAAATAATTAAAACTAATAAACTAAATTAAACATGCAATTATAGACTACCGGGAATTAAATCGCAAGCTAAAACTAAAAATTACAAAAATAAAGTCATAAAATTAATTTTAAAATTTAAATAAATTAAAAATATTCTAACTTAAAAGAAAATGTAAAAATTTTCAAAAACGGAGTTCGAAAACGAACAAAACGGTAAGAAACGAAAAATCCGGGCTCGTAAACGGGCCCGGAACTGAATTTTTAGCAAAAATTACCCTACATAAGTTTTTATATTTTTAATATAAACTAACTGATTAAATAAAATTTTATTAAAAAGAAAAATATTTTTTTGTTAATTTTTGTATTTTTTATGAATTTTTTAAGATTAAAAACTAATTAAAACTAATTAAATAGAAAAAGACAGAAAATATTATTACAAAAAAATCTGAAAAAATCAAATTAAATAAAGAAAAAGTTGAGGAATCTAAAAATATAAAAAGCCCTAAAAGTTACTGTAGCATTTTATATTAATTAAACTAATTAAAATTAAACCTAAAACTAAATTAAATTAAATTAAATAACTAACGGGCCTAACTGGCAAGGACTAACAGTGAAAGGACACAAGGACAAACGGGGTAACAGGCTAACTAACAAGGGGACTAACAATGTTAACTACAAAAGAAGAAATTACACAAATGGTCCCTGAGAATGACCCCGATTACAAAGTGGGTCCAAAGTGCTTATTAGCAAAAAGCTAAAGAAGCAAAGTTGTAAAGGGGACTTAGGAGAACATTTTTCATAAAAGGGGTATAAGCTGTAGTGGACTAAATAAGCTAAAAATGTGAGCTTTTGGGCTGACAGAAACTTATTAAGCTTATGAGCTTATTTGCTTTTTCTTTGAGGTTTTAAGCTGCAAAATAAGCTAGAAACTAGTTGAATAAGCTACTAGACCTAAGGGTACCCTAAATTTAAGCTAGGTCACTTAATAAGCCCTAAAATAAGCTAATATGCAAATAAGCTAAATTGACAGTTTTAAAAGAAAACAGAAAAATGGTGACTTTAAGGCCTAAATAAGCTAACTAAATAAGCTAGATAAGCTATAAGCTAAAGGGGACTTAAAGAACTACCTATAGGCTATATGAAAAAGCAAAAAGAACCTAGGGCTTAATACAAAATAAGCTATAAAAAAGGGGCTGAAAATGGTGTCTAGCACCAGGGGAGGTGCCAAACAGAAATAAGGGGCTTTTTGGCTTAAGCCAAATAAGCACAAGAGTGCTTATTACCCCAAACCAAGTCCAAACAGATTTAGAGTAGTGGTCAATGAGCTTATTTCCAAAATATGAAGTGCTAGGAAACAATTAAACCTGCTGATTTAAAAGTCAGCTGACTAAATGAGGCTTAAACTGTTGAGGTTTTCAAAAAAATTGCAAAGCCACAATTTGACTTACAGCATTGGTCAAACCAAAGGGACAGAACAAAGGGCTTCTTTTTGCTCTTGGGTAACTCAAACAACACAAGAGATGAGGAGCTTAAGCTGTTTCAACAGCTTAAGCTCTTATGGTCATTTTGGCTCATTCAAATCTTGACAGAATATAGAAACAACTTAAAAACTTATTTTCAAATTAAAAGTTGTGTATAAAAAGGCTTAATAAAGCCTACACACTCAGCCAAAGTTGGCTGAAGTGGTACAACCCGCGAGTAAAATAATAACCACCCATATTGACCCATTTTAACACTAAACCAAAACACCACCCTTAAATGTATAAAATCGAATTTTTTAACTGATTTTAGTGAAGAAAGGGGTGAGATAAGTGATTACAAGATGAGTTATAATACTTTTAAACACATGTTTTATCATAGGTTTAAACAGAATTAAAAGCTTTAAATTATACTACAAATTTGACATGTGTAATTTTTACAAACACTATCATCAGCATTTATTTAAAACTGAAAGTATTACAAGGATAACATACAAAATGAACTGAAAAAAAAAATTAAAATACTTAAAATGCTTAAAAGAAAGGCTTAGAATTAAAATTTAGCTAAAACATAAAAAAAAAATGGTGTGTGGTGTTCGGCTTGGTCTTGGCTCTTTTATACATGGGCCAAAAAGACTTGGGACGAGTTTGTTGTGAGAGCACAATGCTTCCCAAGGCAATCTCTAAGCCCTTGGTTTTTGCTCTGGACACGCATCACATCCATTAAAATGTGGACTTCGGGGTTGAGTGTTTGTGCCAGGGAGAGAGTTATAGGGGCAGGGTAAGGTGGGAATGAGTAGGGGTGAGCTGGAAAGGTACGTGGGAGAGTGGTTTTGCAAGAAAACGTGGGGAAAGGGTGGTACTGGTGTTTTTGGCGTCGAAGATGTGGTAAGGACGGGGTGTGTTGCATGGTTAAAAAAGGAAAGAATTGGGGAAGAGGCAAGATATGCCCCCTCATCATTTCCTTCTCCTTTATTCTTTTTTGTTTTGGCCCGATTTTTTTTTAGATTATAAAAAGTTGTGAACGAGGCAGTTAAGGTCCCTCTGGTTTATAAAAAGAAGAGTAAAAAGGGTTTTGGCAATTTACATGAATGGTCCCTGCTGTTTTATAACTAAAAGAAGTTTGAAAAATTGCAAAAACATCCGTTAAGTGTTTTTATATATACCATTTTCCATATAAAAAAAACATTTAAAAAACTTTGGAGCATTTTTGGCACCCTTTTTCTTTAATTATAAAACAAGTTATTAAAATTTACATTTTTGAGGTCCTTAGGGTTTTATAAAAAGAGTATTGGCTTTGATATTGGGCTTGTTGGGCCTGTGGTTTGTGTTGGCCCAATGGGATTGGGCTTAGTTATAGGTGCTTTATTAAGGCCCAATAAATGTACAAGGCTAGGCTATTGGGCTTTTTCAAGCCCAATACTGTTAAAGTTGGTTTGGTGAGTACAATGGGCTGAGATTGGCTGTTCAACAAGCTAGGATTGGTGCTATCAAAGAAGTCTTCACAGTCTTATCTCAAATTGCACACAAATGGGCTGTTGTAAATGGATTGAGGGCCCAATTTGTACTTCACAGTCTTCATAAAATAACAAATTGGTCTTACCCGGCCACTCAGATGGTTAAGATTGCATTCAATAGTATTCTTCAGTATCCCCGGCTACCGATTGACTGCACTGAGTTCTTCAGTATTGACTCTTACTTTGACCATTTTTTTGGACATTGGGCCTGAATTTTATGCACAGTCTTTTCCATTCATGCCAGTCTTGTCATTTTGGCTTGGTTTTTCTGTTTTTTATTGATATCCACTTCCTGCACAATACAAATGCAAAACAAACATATATTTGGCAGTTTTTGTCTGTTTTTGGTCATATAAGTCTCGATTTTAGAGGTAAAAAGAACATGTGTAATTAAGACTTTATCATTACACTTAATTTTAAGAACCTAAACAAGTCTTGTTAAGGATAATCTGTAAATATGAGTGGCCAATTTTAACAAGATGTTTTTGAAAATAACCAAACATGTGTTGCTTGTCTTAAAGAGAAGCAACACAGAACTTCTTGTAAGTCTAAGGTTCTGAATCCAATTACTAAGCCCTTGTTTATGCTTTATATGGATCTGTTTGGTCCAACCTTTGTGAGTACTTTAATGCATAAGAAGTATTGCTTAGTAGTCATTGATGATTATAGCAGGTTTAAATGGATTTTCTTTTTAACAATTAAGGATAAAACCAGTGAGATCCTTAAGAGCTTTATCAAAGAGATAGAAAACCTAGTGGATAAGAAGTAAAAATAATCAGATGTGATAATGGGACAGAGTTTAAGAATAAAGTTATGGATGATTTTTGGAAAGAAAAAGGTATTAGGAGAGAAAATATATAGCTAGAACTCCTCAAACAGAATGGTGTGGCTGAGAGGAGAAATACAAAGCATGAAGGAACAAGATTACAACGAAGACAAAGACCAAGAACACTCGAGCTTAAACGACAAAAGCAATCTCACTGATCTCATGAAGGAGTGTCATCAATGAACTCACTTCGGGGGAGATTGTTAGCCTCAATTTTATTGAGTCAATAAAGGAAGCTCGTTCCCGTGTTCAAGACCTCACTTCGGGGGAGATTGTTAGCCTCAATTTTATTGAGTCAATAAAGGAAGCTCGTTCCCGTGTTCAAGACCTCACTTCGGGGGAGATTGTTAGCCTCAATTTATTGAGTCGAACAAGGAAGCTCGGTCACTCTACGATGGAGCTTCGGTCTTTAATTAGTTAATGTTGTAACAGGATAATATCGGGAATCGGGCTCGATAGATAATCTAATATTGTATATGTTTCGGGTTTAATCCCAAGCAAAACCCAAGCCCGGGTCCTAGTTAAATATCCCACGCGTAGCAGGGATATATATATATATATATATATAGATATTTTCCATATGAAAATATCTATCTAATAATATCTTTTTTTCTAATCAAAAATCTTTTCTCTCTCAACTCTCTCTCATCTCTCTCTCTTTTTGATTCTCTCTCTCTCTCTAGTTTCTAGTTCCGATTCGTGTTGTGATTATATGAAGTGAAGTACATCGGGTTCCTACAATTGGTATCAATCGCCTTGGGTGGATAGCGTGGTTTTTTTTGTTTTGTTGTTGTAAGCTTATTAGTCTCGACAGATTTGGTTCATCATTTGGCAACCATAGTTTTTG
>BQNB010181736.1:0-12565 GCA_026074375.1 Tanacetum coccineum
AGCACAAACCCAACAAATATAATAACGGGTGTTTTGGTGAGCAGAGGTAATCAAACGAGGCATTATCACCTATTATACACAAAAACAATAGTGTATGTATATGTATATATATGTATATGTATATATATGTATATGTATATGTATATGTATATTATGAAATTAAAATATCGAGAATTGTTGCCTAGTGTGTGTCTATATGCAACAAATGTGGATGTGCGGTCATCTCGACTCTTAAACAAAACCTATGAGATAACCCAGACACTCTTTAACTCAATTTTGCTTAACTAAATGTGTCAAAAAATATATTAGTTATATATTTCGATCAACGATCATGAGTTCATCATGCATGAGTACAACAACGTTTTTGGAATGTATTAACAATGCACGAAAACATTTTTATGATATTTCTAAACGTGAGAAATTTTTCAAAAATGAATCGAGGGTTTTATGTGTTTCAATTTTTTTAAGCATACTCAATTATGCAGATCCTACATCTACGGAAAGCATAGTAGTTATACATTATGTAATCCTAGTCTTAATTGCATAAAAACACACAAAAAATTGAAAAACCCCAATTTTTAATTTCGTGTTCAATATAACCCTAGACACAGATTAAAGAAGAAAATGATGAAATTACTTACAATTATTGATGTGTATTATAGATGATATTCCTTGATGATTTTACCCTAGGCGTTACACTCTCCTTGTAAGCCTATAAATACCCTTCTCCTCTTATGTAGAAGAGGTTGATGATTTTGTATTCTCTCCTTTCTTAGCAATACATCATCCTCCTTCTATTCTCTCTTATCACTCTCTCTCCTCTTCTTTGTCTCTCTAGTTCTATCTTTCTTTCTATCTTATTTCTTAAGTAGTATATGTGATTAGGATTAAGTATTTTAAACCCTACACTTTATAAAGGTTTATAATAGTGTCTAGTCATCATAAATTATAAATGCTTAAACCTTTTTGTTGTTATAAACCTTTCTTCATTATGCATAAACTTCTTAAAGCTTTCTAAAACCTCATTAAACACAAAAGCATTAAATTTAAAAGAGGTTCAAGAAATTAGATCTTTTTATTCCACATAAGCATGAAATACACTTCCACTATTGTTAATAAAATGATAGACCTCTTCTTCTTTTCTTAGACCTTTTTATAAACCACCATGGGGGATAATCTTAGTCACTATTTAAAGTAATTAGCTGATGTGTCGACATCGAGAGATAAATGTGTATTACAAGAAAATAAATAATTAATGGCAAATGTTTTAGTGACACAAAAAGTGTCATTAAATTTAAAATTTAATAACACTTTTTAAAAATTGTGGGCAAAAAGCCTAAATTTTGAGATTCAATGACATTTTTTATAAATAAAATGTGCCACGAAAAGCAAAAAAAATGTAGTCGTGCTTTTACTGTGTCATTATAAATAGACTTTTACTTACTCCGTTTATACTTACACTTTTTAAGTGCGGTAGAAGCATATAAAAGATATAATGACACTTCTTTTTTACTTTTAGGACACTTCTTTATTTTTAGTGACACTTTTTTTATTTTTGGTAACATTATTTTATGTGTCACTAAATAATAATTTTTTTGTACCGGTGGCATTTGCTCAATAATCTAAAATTTAGAAAGTAGTAATTGCATTGGCCTCACTTGGTTAAGATTTGTCCGTGATTGTTCAGTTGTAACAGATAGGGTTTTTGACAAGATCATGAGTAAGAGCGTGAATGAGATGATACAACTTCGCGAGCTATACAGCTCGTCCTCGTAGAATTTCTCGAATCGGACAACGATTTAAAAGATCTGTTATAGAAATAATGCCTAAATACATTATTAATATTGTTTCACATCTTTAACGTTTTGAATAATCACAAAATTTAAAAAAACGTTCAAGTGTAAAATTAAACGGTAAACAAGTAATTAGAAGTAAATATTTTATTCGAAATTTATAATCACTTAATAAGTATGAATAGAATAAATTGCTTGAAATGCATTTATGATCAAAGAAAAATTTTTAGTTCTAAACCACACACTTTTATAAAATGCTGTAAACATTTTTATAAACATTACAAAACATTTTCTACAATTAAAAGAAATGTTTTATTCAAAATAAACATTTTGAAATTCAAATTTTCGGATCTAAAACGGCTAGAAAAGTTCCAGAAAATTCCTCCTACACAAAAGATAAACCAGGGAGCCCCTAGTCTAGGGCGGCCCCCTTAATTTTAAGGGGACCGCCCACATATTTAAGGGGACCGCCCATAGGTAGACAAGAATAACGCCCTCCATTTGTCCTATCAAATACTTGGACGTTCCCACTATTTTGCTCACCGTGTTGCACGTCATTCTTTTTTTTTTTTCTCTGTTCTAAAACAACTCACACATACTCATTAAAACCCTTTGATCATCTACCTATAAAGCTGTTTTTTCCAGAGTATCCAAGCTCAATTCATCAAGTGCAAAAGAAGAATACTTCCATCATCAAGTGAAGAAGTATTACATCTCAAGTGTGTATTGCAATCTTGTTGCAACCATATCACAATTTTGGTAATTATTTGTAAAACTTGTAAATAATGTAGATAGATAAGATCTTGTAGTGATTGTTTTGAAGTAATAGTTGAATCTAGGATTCATGCCAAGTTGTGATATTCGGGGTTGAAAGAGAGAAGTGAAGTATGAATGTAGTCGGTGAGAAATAACTAAGGTAATGTAGAAGTTTGTAAGTGTGTTGTGAAGTCGTGAAAGTAGTGAAGAAGTGTGAATCGTGATAGATTGGTTCTAGCTAGAGATAGAACTCGACATCTTAGCTAGTGTCACGGAAATTGGATATAAGCGAAAGTTCAGTGTACGGTTTTTCTCCGCCATAAAGGATTTGTTTGACAGAATGAAAGAATACTCACGAGTTTGTGCTCGGGGAAGTTGAGTATGGCGAAGAGTGCTTCGTACCGAACCACTATAAATACCTCAGCGTTGTAGGGTTTGATGTTCTTACTCTATCTCTTGTCTTACCTTATTTGCTCAGACCATCCTATAATTTTTTAGAGTCAGTATATTGTTTAAATTATATTGTTTATATTGTGCAAGTGTTGAATTCACATAAAGTCGAATCTAAGTTTTTATTAACAAACATAAACATTAAATTAAAATGCGGAAAACTATTCAACCACCCTTCTAGTTTTCCACAATTGGTATCAAGAGTTACGTCAAACAAGATTTTTATAATAAATTGTATTTAAAACTTGAATCGATCTATGGAATCGGAAAAATATTAGAAGGGCAATTTATGCAATGACAACCACTATTTGAAAGTGATGGATTTATTTATTGGAAAAACAGATTCAAAACTTATGTGAAGTCAAAAGATCTAGATCTTTGGCATGTTATTATCGATGGTTATTTTCCTCCTATTCAAAATAATCTCGAAACTATAAAGGATGAAGTTGTACCTTTTCATAAACAAAACGATGATCTTAAAAAGAAACTTGCAAGAAGTAATGAAGCTAAAATTGTAATTTATAATGCTTTGCCATGTAAAGAATACGAAAAAAAAATTATGTGTCAAACCGCAAAAGAAATTTGGGATACTTTGTTAATCATTCATCAAGGTAATAATCAAGTCAAATCTAACAAAATAGATCTTCTTGTTCAATAATATGAACAATTTATGATTCCGGAAGAGGAGTCAATAGATAATGCATTTGCTAAATTTAACACTATTATTACTAGTCTAAAATCACTTGATGGAAGTTTTTCTAGCAAGAATTGTGTCAGGAAATTTCTTAGGCAATTACATCCTAAATGGCGTGCAAAAGTCACGGCGATAGAAGAATCGAAGAATCTAACAACTCTATCACTTGACGAACTCATTGGAAATGTAAAGGTTTATGAAGGAGTAATTAAGAAAGATTCTGAAACCATCAAAAGCAAAAGAGAACAATGTAGATCTATAGCCTTGAAAGCTAGAAAGAAATCTAGTGATGATGATAGCTCAACCTCTGATAGTGAAGATGAAGAATATGCCATGGCCGTAAGAGACTTCAAGAAATTCTTCAAAAGACGAGGACGATTAGTAAGACAACCACATGAAGAGAGAAAATCATTCCAGAGAAATAAAGACGACAAAAATGGCAAAGGCGAAATAAAATGCTTTAAGTATGGAGATCCAAATCATCTCGTCAGAGAATGTCCAAAACTATCAAGATATCAAAATCAAAAAACGTTTGTTGGAGGATCTTGGAGTGATAGCGATGAAGACGAAGAGGAGAAGACAAATGACAAAAAGTGTCTTATGGCTAAAACTTCCAATGAGGTACTTTTCGAAACCGAATACATTAGTGATGACCAATCATCACTAGACAAAAATGACTTAGATAGTGAATATAGTAGACTATGGAAATTAGGACTAAAAGTTATGGCTAAAAATAAAACTCTAAAACAAGCTAAAATAGAATTAGAAAATGAAGCACTAGAATTTAAAACAAGGTAAGGAAGTAATTAAAGAATGTAAATTATGTAAAGACCTTAAGCTTGAAAATGAGAAGCTTAGAAAAGAAATATCTAGACTAAATCAATTTAATGATAGTAGTCACTCACTTAAGAAAATAATAAGTTCTCAAAAAACTTCCGGAGATAAATCCGGGTTAGGTTTTAATTTTACCAAAGGGTCACCTAGCGAAACCAAACAAGTAAAGTTTGTAAAAGCCCAAGAATTCGAGTTGAAAGAAAAATTGATAGAATCAAACCCAAACTCCAAACCAAAAGTTATACTTATAAACATTACTAAAATTCCTATTGCAAGTGATGATGAGGTAAAACATTTTTACAAACCCTGCATAAAACCAGAGTCAGATTTACTAAACCCACAATGAGGTCTAAAACACCTCTTTCAAGAAGAAAGGAAAACTTTCATCCTCGTTCCAAAACACCCCAACCTAGGAGGGACCAAGGTAGACCAAATTACTCTAACACTAATCACACAATGTGGAATCATCCACACCAACCAAGCTTTACTCAATGTGGAAGATGTTCACTGTGCATGTGTTCGAATCAAGTGCAAAACATGTTCGGAAACAATAACTTCGGTCTCATGAAACAATAGGAACCAGATGGCTAAATAATCATATCTTCCGAGGTTAATTATCTACAGGCATCATTTGGATTTCGTCAAACAAATTAAAGAACTCATATAGGATTTCCATAAATCCTCATCCTTAAAGCTTGCTACCTTGAAGATTTTAAAGTGATTTCTCTTGAAGGCTAAGGTACGTCTCACTCTCTAATTATGTAAATTATAGATTGGTATATGATATACTTAGTATTAGTGATAGGAATTATGGTAGTCACTAGAAATGCCATTTGTTGGCTTTCTAGTCTTAAAAGAATTTGTTCATTAGGAACGATTCTTTCACATGGATTATCCATGAACCACTATGAAATGAAAATCTTCTATGTCCATGAACTCACGTAGACGAAGAAAAGTGAGTTAGTGGATAATAATTAACATAAAAGTAGGATTAGTTTTGCATCGGAAAAGTCTTAAACCACTATGGATGAAACAAACTCCCTTCCACCTTGACGCTCGCCTCAACTACTTCTATCAAAATCGCCGTGTAGAAGTCTTAACTCCATTCCAATATCTCATCTTCCACAATATCCACTTTTTCCATTTCAAAACGTATCAATTAATTTTTTTCGTTCGAAGAAATTAACTCATCATGTTCGCAAGAAGTCTAGCCACCAAATCGTCTTATGTATTGACATCTTGATTATCTCGTCCGAAATAGTCGAAGAAACTTTTTAATTAAACAATGGGTTAATTAAAAATTGTCAATATTCATTCTCACAAAACTGGCCAAAATTCGAAGATTTTTTTTTCAGGTGGCGCCCCCCTTAAAATTAAGGGGACCGGCCGTGTAAAAAGGGCGGCTCCCTTAATTAATTAAGGGGACCGCCTATCTGTGAAAACAAACACTCCCTTACAGTCAAAATTATATACCAAACATCATTTTTTCCCTCTTTCTCCCACCTGCTGTAAACGAAAACCCCATCACCAAAACCTTCAAAATCAAACCTCAAATCATCAAATCAACCAAAATTCGCAAGGGGTAATTACTAACAAGTCTATTAACAACATCCATTGTAAGTTTTTCAACCATCTTTTGTTTGATTTCATCCAATTTTGTTTCTAATCAAAATTGGGTGTTTTTAATTATTTTCATAATTCTTAGTTGGGTCTAGGATTTCCATAACAACAATGATACCCGTAGTCATAAGAACACTACAACCTTGATAGAATTGAATCAAAACACTTATTGAGTCAAAAAAAATTTAAGACCATGTATGCTCATGAACATATAGCCGAATTTTTGCATATATGAATTTTTAAACTTACACATTGTTGATTAATGCCAAAACATGATAAAAATAATCAAGTATTAATCATCCAAACATACATATATATTTTTCAAATCAATGAGTAAAATTCTATAAAAATAAAGGAGTGTTTGGCTCGTTTCTTAGGATCAATTTTTAAAGTCAAAATGACCATCACTATAGTTTTGTCACTTGTTTAAACACTCAACAAACTTGTATAAGTCATCAAGATATATAATTCATATATATATATTACTTTTAGAAAGTATAAAAAATATAGGGGCGTTGGCTTAATATTTTATCAGGTATTTTGAGTCAAAACAAACACTATTTAACTTTTGTCAAGTCAAAAATAATAAACTTATACTTGTCAACAAAATATACACTTAACGTATAGTTTTCGACAAGCTTAAACAAATTTTATTTAATAAGGGAGTGTTTGGTCATTTGTCATGATGTTAAATAAATAACAATATAATTTTTGACATCCAATTAAATCAAAATAAATTAAAGGAACATATGGATCATTCTTAGGGTTTTTAGAATCAAAGTAATCCTTGTCCCACATTCGTCATTTTTTAAAACTTCATTTTATTTTCTTGATTATATTTTTTAACATTTTATGTTGTTGATAACTTGTTTAGGTGACAAAAATGCCGAAAGCTACTACCACCGATATCTCTCTCTCTAAATCCTACATCCCAAAAGTATCTAAAATTCCTGGCATCTCCCCTACTATTGCCCAATTCTACAAACCTATTGAAAACCGCAACATTCACGAAGGTCGTGGTTTGTGATCAAGCTACTAAAGAATCCAACAATATTAAATTCTCTTTACTAACATTCACTTCAATTGTCTCTGCAAACCACGAACCGATTGTTCCGAATTTGTTTTAGACTTCTCTAGTCCAAGCTACGGGACAAAAACCGATGAATATGGCTAATCTTATATTATCTCTTTTATGATTCAACACGAATGCATAACTCCTCACAGACCCATCACTCTACATTCGGTAAATCCCTCAAAATTCCAACAATTGGTCAAGCCCTTTTTAACAAATGATATGGACACTTGCAATCTCTTGAGTATTACTCAGAAACGAGGAACATATTGCCCTGATCTTCATACGCCCTAGAGACGACATCGTCGACTTCTTAAATTAACGTGTCTAGGGAGAATCCGTGACAATTAAAAGCCAAAACCGTCTCGTCTCACAATCCAAATCAAATCTTACCAAAGAACTAAGCCCCGACATGAAGCAATGGGAAGAACTCATTAGGAGAATGTGTTCGGACTAGGAGGACATCGAGAACCGTTCCCCCCTCCCCGCTGTCTTGCTACACATGTATTTTTTTGTATTGTGTTGTTTGCAGAATAACAATACAATCTTGCTTATTTCTTGTTAAAAGAATCCGAAAGTGCGAGAGCTAACTCCCAACCGCAAAATCTTCCGTATATGGCATGTTTCTAACTCTCTTTATCGACACGTCATGAAGAGCCTCATCTTGACAATGGTAACTACGACAATGTTGAGCGAATCAAATGATTCCTTTTCCTCTTGCCCTAAAAACAATACTCGAACGACCTCTGAAGTGATCGAGGCAAGCACTCCATTCCTCCTCTTATCTTCATCCTCTCAAATCATCAAGGCATGTCTTCTCATCAACACGATATGATGATGGAGTCAAAACTTCTTGAGCCAGTACTCCATCTCCTACCACCTCTCTTAACTCTATTAATCCACTCACCTACCAAAACTACCAAATGCCTTCCTCTTCCAAACAAACTGATGAAACTCTCTTTGAACGACAAACCATCTTGCTCAACCAAACGCAATAAATGCATAAAGAGATGCGCAGAGGGTTCAAATCATTTGGAAAGGCACTAAAAGTAGTGTTTAGCAAGAAGAAGAAGTGAAGACATAGGAATGAAATTAGCTAGATAGCTAAATGAGTTTTGAGACAATTTTAACTTTCTTATTGTATAGTTTCTAAACAACATGTGTGATGATATTGAGATATGTGAAAAATCATAATATCTTTTGTAGATGTCAAAAATGATCCCATAATGATCAAAATAAGGAAAAAATTCTAGTATTGTGTAATTTTGTTTTTGTGAATGTGTATGTACGGATAATGCAAAATCAACAAGAAAACAATCCAAAACCAGACAAACACTACCACGAGAATGGAAAGAGATACAAAAGACCGAAGATTGCATCAATGTCAACAGAGTCAAGCCCCCCCCTTGTCAACCATTGGTCAACCACAAGAAGACAAAACACTTGAAAATACCCAAAATACCCTTAATGTTAAACCAAATTCATCAAAAACTCTAAAAACCCTAACACCGTTATCTCTTTTTTATTAAAGAGATAACGGTCGTTATCTCTTATAACTAAAAACCTTTAAAACCATTTCATCCGGCCCAATCCTTAATTATTAAAACCCGGGCCCAAGTCAAACCCCCAAACCCCTGAGTCAAACAAAGTTATAAAAACAAAAGAAATGGCGCGTAAAAAAAGTTACTGTTCATCATCTTCTTCAATCAATTACCCGTCAAAATCAAAGGGGTAATTTAAATTGATGATGTGGCATCAAGATTTGAGTACCAAGTTATGAGTTGGCAGAATAAAACGTCACCAAGGCCTCTCATTGGACAAGACACCTCAAGGAGGACACACGTGGATGCAAGGAAACACACAAGGAAGGGAATTTTTGCACTAAATCCTTTGCTAAAGAGGCACAAGTACTCTGACACACGGATTGCCACACTGGCAATCCGTGTGCTCACTTAATGATCCAACGGTAAAGATTGAAGAGCCAATGATTAGATGATTTGAAGGGACGAGATCAAAAGCCAAGAGAGCGTGTATCAGGCTACAGCTTCTTACATACTCCTATAAAAAAGAGATCACTTCTCACTCACAGTGATATCTTTTTCAGTATCTAGTGTAGCTTAGTATAGACGTATTTTAGTAATTTTTTGCTTAAATGTCATTTTAATTCTTGTAATTTCCTTTTAAAAAGCATTGTAATTCATATTTCAGTAATAAAATTGTAGTTCACTTCTAAACTTGTGATTTGATTTGTTTTTGCTTAATATACAAAATGGTTTAAATAAGCTCTCAAATGTTTAATAAGCCTTTAATAATCTGTCATAAGCTAGCTATACTCTCATTTAGGCTTTTAAGCTAATGAGCTCTTATCTCTCAAATCTCAATCAAATTACCTCAGCTATTTTGGGAAGGGAAACTAGAAATTGAAAGGGTTTCCAGTACCCTCACTAGCTTATCAGGATAAGCTAGAGCTTGTGGAATAAGCTCATAAGAGTAATTTTTAAGCCTTGTTTGTGCAAAGGCTCTTGTAAGTCCTCTTTTTCCATTTTATAGCTCTAAATTGCATTTTAGCTTAATCCTGTTTAATAGTAGCTTATTTTTGTTTAGAATAGCTTATATTTGCTTATTATAGTAGTTTAATGCTTAATTTGTTTAATTCTTAGCTTAGATCTTAATCTGCTAGTGTTAGTTATAAAATCTGTCAAAAAGTCAAAAAAAATTATAGCATAGTGTATTAGATTAATGTTCAGGCTTATTTGATTATGAAAAGTTGTTCATTAAGTTTACAATAAGCTTAATATTATCTGGTATTTGAAGTTTGATCCTTAGTTCTCATTCTTATAAGCTGAATATGTAATGGTTAAAGATTAAAAAGGAATGTTTGGTTCAGCAGTACTAACTACAAGTTTAGTACTAGCTTGAGACCAATTGGTCCTTTAGATAATTTTAAATATCATATTAAGGTTATATGATTAGATTTTAAGGTCCCTTTTGTAAGATGTAATCAAGTTTTCAAAAGTTTTGTTAGTAAGCTGTTAGCATCATCTGTGATCACAAGTCAGATTTAAAATGCATTTTGAGCTCTAGTTTGTTCTTGCTACTTTTGTTAATCATTTTGTTCTAGTTTTAGTGTTTATTAAGTGGAGAATTCATGTCCTTAGCATGCATTAGTGGTTTTGAGAGTTTTGGTTAAAAGAGTTGTCAAATGCATCAGATAGGGAAAACAACCAAAATGTCTTTTTCTAGCTTAAATCCAAGTTAGTTAGAGTTTAAGTTAGTTTTTGAAAATAGGAGCATAGGTAGATTATAAGCTATATTAGATAGATTAGGGCTTATTTCAACTTAAATAGCTTACTTGTCTATCTGTTTTTAAGCTGAAAATTTACATTTTGTCTTTTTCAAACTCACTACAAACTGAGAGAATAAGCAATTTTCAAGGAGCTTTTTCAATAAGCATTTGATTTTCAAAATGATTTTTAAAAGCTGTTTCATGTAGCTTTTTGGTTAAGGTTTAAGGTAGTATAAGTTAGAAATCCATAAGGATCAGTTTGCATAGTTAAAAATAAGCCCAGAGTAGCTAAGTTGTCTGTTTAGTTTTTAGTTTTTCACTAAGTGCTTATTTTGAATCCTTAGCTTATAGCTTGCTTCTTTGTGCTTATTTCTAGTTTAGAATAGTTTATTAAGTTAGTCTTAGCTTATTTTATTATTGTCCTTAGCTTTCTAAGTCATTTAGTAGAAGCAGCATTAAAAATTAAAGCTAGCAGTACTAACTTTAAGTTAGTATTGGTGAGCTTATTTAAGCTCATTCTTGCTTGAATTATTTGCTATTTTTTCATATTAGCTTATTAGGATAGGTTTAGTTTAGAAGTTGCTTATTTTGATAGGTCATGACTTATTTTAGCCTCTTAGTTGCTTAAGTTTTCATAAAAGTTCAAAAATAAGTTTTATTTAATCTGTTAGCTTTTCAGCTGATTTCTAGCTTATTTAGAGAGTTTTAAAAATAGTTGCTTTTATTGAAATTGATAGTTTTCAGCTTTTCTACAATTTTGCTTTTAAGTTTTTGCAAAAAAAAGGGAAGAAGGGAAATCGTGGGTGAGCAAGGCTAGAACCCACGACCTTAACCTTCCTCAACCCTTTTATAAACCTCACAACACACACACTTAACCAACGCGCCCTGGGGACTTTTTCAATTTTTCTTTGCAAAATTAATTTCTTATACACATTTTAGGCATTTTAGTACAATAAGCTGTTTTGGCTTATTTCTCAGTTTATTCGATAAGCTGTGTTTCCAAGCTTATTTTTCCTAGATTCCTCATTGTTCAAGCTATTTTTCGTAATTTTTTTAGGATTTTTACAATTAGTTTTGTATTTTTAAGCATTTAATATTGTTAAAATCATTTTTAATTCATAAAAAATTATAAAAAAGTCAAAAAAATATAATTCTTTTTTAGAAAATTTTCTTTTATCATATAGTTTCTAGGAAAATTATTTTCGCTTCCGTAGGGTTTAAATTGCAAAATTTCATTTTTTAAAGTACGGGATTCACACACCGTCCGTTTTTAGTGATTTAACTCAATTCAACGCCGTTTTGTCTTAGTTTTCTTAATAATTCTTTTTTGGGTCAATTAGGTTAGTTTTAAAAGTAAAAAAAATTTTCATTTTAGGTTTAATTTTGGAAATTTAGGGGTTTTAATCACCATTTAGGGTTCCCGTTTTACGTTTTTAGTTAAAGTTTAATTTCCCGTTATTAAAGTTAGGTTTAATTGTTCTTTAATTTTTTAGAAAACAAATCTTCTTCGAACCAACTCAAATCAATGTCCAAACAACAAACGTGGTCTCAATTTCATAAATCTTCGAGGAATACGACCCGGTAATCACTTACCGGTAAATATACGTATTATTATATATAATTGTGAGAATTTTCCTTTCTTCCTTTGTCCTCAAGGGTAGTTTGGTAATTTTCTATACTTATTATATTATTTTACGTGTATAGATTACTACAATCAAGTTTTTGGCGCCGCTGCCGGGGATTTGTGATTAAGATTCTTTCGTTTGAAGTTTGTCGATCGTGATTTGGAGAACCTTTCGTCTTCGAAAGTTACGCTTTTAAGAAAATCAAAAATATAAAAAAATATATAAAAATATAAAAAGTAAAAAAAATATTTTTCTTTTCTTTTTAGTATAAGTAAAAGATTAAAAACAAAAAAAAATACAAAAATATTTGCTCTTCCGGATTTTTCGATTTTTCTCATTTAAATTGTGAATATAAAAATTTAACAAAGTTGGTAAAAGAACACCAACAAATAATACCTTCAATTGAGGTATTATCCATCAATAAGTTCCCGAACC
>BQNB010181737.1:0-12565 GCA_026074375.1 Tanacetum coccineum
CCGTATCTCCATATGTTTCAAGGATGTCTTTGTCAGTTTCATACGTGTCAACTAATGCTTTGTAGAGAGTCTTTTGCTAAATCGATCTGTCAATTGATTTGTTATTCTCTATTTTATCAATAAGAATCTTCTTCAGCTCGAGTTCAGATAGGTTAGCTTCTACAGCATGGGATGTCTTAGCTTGATTGGATGAACGAGTCAGAACTTCAGCTTCAAGTTGGTCATTTACGAACTTCTCAATTTTTGGCAAAATCTTGGAGACTTGTTCTTTAAATTGCTCTTTGACTTGCTTTTTGATGATTTTCCTCATATTTTCATCAAGTGTATTGATGAAGTCTTCATTTATAGCTTGAGCTTCGTCTCTAAGTCTGTCTGACTAAAGTTCCACAGCTGTTTTTACGGATTCATTCATCTTATTGGCAAGGTACGTATCAACAATACCGGGAATTGAAGAAACAACTGCAGCAAATTGGTTTGTTTGCTTGAATTCTAAGAAGTTATCTTCCAAAGCTTTTACTCTATCTTTAAATTTGAATACGGAATCAAAGGTTGGAAGATTTTGTTGGGAGGTACTTGGAACAATTATTGGTGTTGAAAATGGTGTTTGTTGCTGAGGTTGAATGAAAGGTATGGGTGGTGGAGGAAGTGTAGTTACAGATGAAGGAGGCATTTCAATATTCATAGTTACGGGAACATCTACCAGAGAAATGGAGTCAGTGTTCAGTTTAAGAATTGAGTCAATACATGTATCCGGATTAGGGTTGAGCATGTTTGAAATGAAGCCTAATGATACAGAAGAACTCTATTGTTGAACTTCAGGAGTGGCAGCTGTTATTATCACATGGGTATCTTCTGTGACTTGAGTACCTTGAACATTAGTCTGTGGAGCATTAGTCATTTCAGTATCTCTTCCCTCCAGATTGACGTCCACGTCCCTATATAATTCATTCACTTCGTCCTCTTCATTTGTCTCCTCTTCATCCAGTTCTTCTCCCTCAACATTGACTCCTTGAGTTTCGTCATCATATGCTTCATCATCAGACCACTCTTCTTCTTTATCTTCTTCATCTTGTCTTTCTTTTTCATCAAAAGTAGACAACTTGGGATGAACAAAGTCGTCATCATCATTGTTTGATTCAGTATGTTTATTGTCATCATCTTGATCATCATCACCTTCATTATCAGCATTATCGTCATTCTGATCATCATCTTTATTATCAGCATCGTCATCATTCTGATCATCATCATCTTCATTCACATTCACTTCATCATCATCGTCTTTGTCACTAGACTTCCAAGAAATCTGCTCATCTTTAGAGTCATATGTAGGTACACCGAGAACCCCTGGTTTGACACTAGTTCCTTCATCTGTACCTGAACCACTAGCGTAAGAGCTGTGAAATTATGTCTTGCTTCTCTTTTTAGCAAACTTCATTTGTTCAGCTTTAGATAATGCAACCTCAGATAGCACATTTAAACCTTTTGCTTTTGATGTTGTTGCAGGTTGTTTCTTTTTGGCAGGTATAGTCACCTTTGCTGAAGTCTTGAGTCTTTTTCCTTCAGAAACTTGAGCAGACTTCTTCTTAGGAGATGATTCAGGATCAGCTTTATTTTTTACATATTTAGGTTTTGGAATCTTCTCACCAGTAGCATAAGCATGATAAGTCTTATAAGCTTCAAACTCCAACATGGCTTGGTTGGTTTGGTACTGAGGGGGAATAGCACCGTATATCTATGTGTCCTGATGTTTAGAGATAACTCTTATTGTGGTGAATAGGGGGTCATCCCTGGCAGTGTGCTAAAACATCTTGTTTCTCCTTGGTATTGATTGATCCTTTGTCATGAAGTAGTCGACAATGACTTTGGTGAATCGTGGATAATACATGTCATTGCTTTTCTTAGAGTTCTTGTTCTCCACTTGATACACCAAGTCTTCCTACAGCAAGAGACACAAAAGGCAAGTTTTTAATCTTTGGTTCGGGAACTTATTGATGGATAATACTTCAATTGAAATTATTATTTGATGATGATTTTTATTTATTATTATGGACAATGTTTTTATATTTTTTGGTTTTTCTTGTTTATATAATAAAAAGAAATGAAAAATATTTTTGTATTTTTATATTTTTATAAAAATAAGAAGAAAATATTCACAAACGAGAATGATAACTTCACGAGGAAGGGTCTTCAGGCACAACAAACTTCAACTCGATGATCGTACACACCTCCCCGACAGCGATGCCAAAAATTAATTTTTTCTGATTAACCCTTTTAAATATATATATATATATATATATATAAATAAATATATAATACTTATAAATATATAATATAAGGATAAGAATCAAAAATCTCAATTGTAGTAAATCCGGAAGAATGATTCCCGGGTCGTTATGTCCTAACGAGGCGTGAATTTGAAAATCGAGAATCGGTTTGCGGACAATGCTTGAATAATCAAAGATTTGATTTGGAATCTATTTCTACTAATAAAGTGCAAAAAGATAACTAACTAAAAGAAAGCAAACAAGAAAGACAATTAAAGATACGGGCTAAAAACGTTAACGGGTATTAAAAACGCGTCCAAAAAAATTAAATTATCAAAATTTAAACCTAAAATGATTTTTAACTTTTAATTAACCCTAAGTGACTAAAATGTAAAAATAAAGAAAACTAGACTAAAAACGAAAGCGATTTAAGCTTAAAAACACGGAAAACGTGAACGGGATTCAATCCCGTTCTTTAAAAAATCGAAATCTAAAATTTTGACCCTACGAAAGCAAATTTATTTTTCCTAGGTCCTACATGATAAAAGAAAATTTTCTAAAACAGAATTATATTTTTTGACTTTTATTTTATTTATTATGAATTAAAAACAGTTTTAATGAAATTAAATGATTAAAAATACTAAACGAAGCTATAAAAATCTAAAAAATTTATGAAAAGTCACTCTAACTATTCTAGTCCTAAGAAAATTAAAATGGTTCCAACAGCTTATTGAAATAAGCTGATAATAAGCCCAAAATGGCTTATAAGCAAATGGGGGAAAACCCCCTTATATAATAAATCTTACACAACTCTACCAGATGGCCCTACTGGTACCGGTGGTAGAGTGTGTGTATGCTAAAGCTTTGGTTGAGAGGGGAGGTCTCGGGTTCGAGCCTTGTGCTCACCCTTGAGACCTCTCTACTCCCATATTTTTTTGTAAAAAAAACTTTTAAAACAACTTTTTTAATAAGATGAAAATAAGCATTTTTCTTAACTACAACTTTTTATGAAAACTTAAATAAGCCAGAAAAAGCACAAATAAAACAGACAGTAAGCTAAATTATACTAAGGGCACTAAGGCTTAAACTATGGGCTTAATCTAGGACTAATAAGCAAAGGTAAGGGGAAATAAGCATAGACAGATAAAGGACAATACTTATTAAGCACTAATGAACACAATTAAGCAAAAGAACTAAACAAAAAAGCCATAAAAAGCAAATAAGCATTTAAGGGCAAAAACTACTAAAAACAGCCCAAGGGGGCACCTTTGGGCTTATTTTTAAGCCTGAAGATGGATCCTTATGGCTTAAGGGCTTATATGCCCTTAAGACTTATACAATAAGCTACAAATATATGAAAAGAAAAAAAGAGTTTGAAATAAGCTCCTGCGCCATATGTCTAAAAGGCTTATGCTAAATCAGTCATTGATCTCACTCAGCTCCTACTGAGTATTGTTTTTTTTTATTTGAAAGATGGGCTTTTGCAAGCCAAATTTTAAGCTGGAAAAAGTTTATAAAAACACAAGATAAGCTGAAACAAAAGAAGCTTGACAACCCAAGAGCTTATGCTCAAAAAATCAGAGATTTAAAATAACTTTAACTAATCTAATTTTTAATTTGAAAAAGTATCTTTAAAACTAAATAAATGCTTGACAGTTTTGACTATACTAAAATGGACAAATGCAAACTTAAAAACAAACCTTTTTTACTGCATCTTAACTCAAAATGAAGCAAGGATTCAATGATATAAAAGGACTTTTAAACAAAAATCAAATCTAAGCTGTTTGAGAAATTATGAAAAACACAGATTAAATAGAAATGCATAAAACCTTTAAAACTTGATATTAAACTTTAAGACTGATTAAAATGACTCAATTAAGGCTGTGCAAAATTGGCCTAATGACCCAAATGGATTTAAGAGCATTTTTGACCCATTTTGGTGGTTACCCCAAACACCCCTTTAAATATTTGATTTTGCATTTTTACTTATAAAAAAGAGATTTAAAACAAGATTTTGAAAGACAAGTTATAAGCTAGAAACAAAAAAGCATAAACAAGCACTTTCCAACAGATTATAAGCACTTAATGATAAGTTAGACTAAAAAGCTAATTTTACTTATTTTAGGACAAATTCATTTGAAACTAAACTAACTGTTTTAAAAATAAAACTTAACATCTAAAGCTGACATTAGACAATTATAAGCATAAATAAGCACAAAATAAGCATGAATAAGCAAATAAGCAGGAAATAAGCTAAAAAGGAAAATGAAGAATACCTTATCCCTTGCAAAAACAAGGATTAAATGATCCTAAATAAGCTCTAAATCCTACCCAGCTTGTAAAATAAGCAATCTAAATAACCCATAAGCTTTTCCAATTCCAGCTCATCATCCAAAAGCTTTGACAGAATTGAGTGGTGATCTTTTTAGTTTTCTTTTTTTTTTGATAAAATTTTCTTAAGAACTTTATATTTAACTGAAAATAGATTGCTTATATGTTTGAAGAAGAGCTTAAAGTAGCTTATAAGAGGCTTTTAACAATAGAGAAAAGCAGAAATTCAAAATTTAACTTAAACTTCAAATTTTCATTAATAATAAAAAGTTTACAAGATTTGGAAATTAAAAGTGCAATAAGTAAAAACCTAAAAGTAAATAAGCTGAAAATTAATTAGTTAAAAGCTAGATGCCACAATAGGCTTACAAAATCCTATATTTATAAAACGTCTAGGTCTTGGTCTTTGTCTTCTTTCCATTGTGTTTCTTCACTAAGACAAATTGAGGATGTGTTTGTTGTGTGAGAGAGATCCCAAAATGATCCTAGCCATCCAAATTTAGTAGAGCCCAAGTCTTTAATCTCAACCATTAATCGTTTGTCATTTTATTAGTGGCCAATGGTATAATTGGGGATTGCCAGCGTGGCAATCACCCATGTGGGATGTGGGGTGAGGGAAAGTGACATTTTTAGAGGGTAGTTGCAGGGGTGAGTGTATTTGGGAAGATGGTGAATAGTGTCAAAGGTTAGTGGCTAGAAAATAGGTTATCCTGTATAATTTTGGTGCAGGGTGAGGAGTTTGGTGAATTGGAAAACTTGGCCCTATATTTTATATGTGTTGATTACATCATAAGTCCTTGTAGTGTTAAACTTTGGGTCGTTGGGCAGAAATGGTCCCTGAGGGTGTAGTGTTGTCTTGCACGTACAATCCTTAAGGACTAACGGGTTAAGGCAGTAACAAGGGTTTGGGTTTTTTGTTTGTAAAAGTGTGTTGGGCTTTTAATTTGGCAGATTGGGCCATTTGGTTTTTTTTAAAAGGATTTGGGCTTTTTAAGCCTTAAGGGCTTATAAGGTCTTCATACAATGTTTAAATGGGCTGACCCGGCCCATTAGATGGGTACGGGTGGGCCCATTTAACATTTCTTCAGTTTTGGCTTTGACTTTGACTTTATCACGCTCTTCTATTCCGTGCTCGGTTTTGTCCGTTTTGGCTTCGATTTTTGTCCTTTAATGAATATATTCTTCCTGCACAGTACAAACACAAAAACAAGCATATATATGGCATTTTATTCTTTCTCTACCAAGAGCTTTAGTGAAGATGTCCGCCAGCTGATATTTTGTATTGACAAAGTAAAGCTCCACTACTCTGTTCTTAACTTGCTCTTTTATGAAGTGGAATCTAATGTCAATAAGTTTTGATCAAGAATGTTGAACATTGTTGCAGCATAAGGCAATAGCGCTTTTGTTATCACAGTACATTGGAATTTTATTGAATCCAAGGCCATAGTCGGTAAGCTGTGATCTCATCCAAAGGACTTGAGCACAACAGCCAGACAAGGCTATATATTCAGCTTCCGTACTGGATATCGCAGCGCTTTTCTACCTTTTTGATGACCAGCTAACAAGTCTGTCTCCCAATAATTGCATACATCCAGATGTACTTCGTCTAGTATCTTGGCAACCCATGTGATCAGCGTCTGCATAAGTTGTTAGACCAATAGAAGACTCCTTTGGATACCAGAGTCCCCTATTAACGGTTTCTCTTAGGTATTTAAAGATTCTTTTTACAGCATGTAAGTGCTTTTCGGTAGGCTTTGCCTGATACCGGGCACACATGCATACAACAAATGTTAGGTCTGGTCTACTGGCTGTGAGATACATAAGGGTGCCCACCATTCCACGATAGTGTGTAGGGTCAACGGCTTTCCCTTGTGTATCTTCATCCAGTTTGGATTTCTCCACCATGGGAGTATCCACGGGGTCACTAGATTCCATACCATATTTTTTCAAAGATTCTAGAGCATATTTAGACTGGTTTATAAAGATGCCTCTGGGACTTTGTGAAATCTGTAGTCCTAGAAAAAAATGATATTTTGCCCATCATCGACATCTTAAACTTTGAACACATTATTTTTGAAAATTGGTCACATAGTTCAGGTGTAGTAGACACAAATATTATATCATCAACATAGATTTGTACCAGGAGAATATCTTTACCATGTCTTTTGATGAACAATGTGGGATCCACGGTTCCTTTAGAGAATTCCTGAGATAGTAGAAACTTTGAAACTAGATCGTACCACGCGCGAGGAGCTTGTTTCAACCCATAGAGAGCCTTCTTAAGCTTATACACATGATTCGGATTGTCTTGATCCACAAACCCGTCCGGTTGGCTGACATAAACTTCTTCGCGCAGAATGCCTGTGAAGATCGTTATAAACTCATCTAGGATCTATAAGAACAAAAATAACAAAGTTTGTATGTTGTACAATGAAATAAGAACAAAGCACAATGTTATTTAACAACTTTTTACATTCATACAAGCCCCAATTCTATTTGATCAAAATAGAACATGTTACCTAACTATAACAAGGATCAAAGACACTTTGATCTTAGCGCTAAATGATCTCAAGTGGTGAGATCATTGGTGTTATCCTTCTACATGATTAAACACCTTAAAAACACACAGAACGTCTAGGAAACACACACATAAATAATGTCTAAGGATCTCTTTATATAGAGAGTCCATCTAGACTTACAAGGAAATCTAATTGTATTAGGAAACTAAATATTTTCCTAATCTTTGATCTTTATCTTTTAAGGAAGTCTGCTATAATCCTCCATCTTTTGTAGAATTTAATAATGTCGAATTAGTCCTTTGTGTTTCATTCTTTTGTATCATTCTTTTTGTATCATTGTTTTTGTATCAGCAAATCAATAAATCCCAACAATCTTCCCTTATTTGATGATGACAAAACAAATAGTAATCTGATTCCAAGATGATCCATAGTAGCTTAATCTTTAGCAATCTTCCTCTATTGAATAATAAGCTTTGTCTTTAACTTAAGCACTTGAATATCTTGTACATCTTTAAATCTTCCATGAATGAAATAGATTCTAATCTTCCCCTTAACTTAAGATTTCCTTTGAACTTGTTGATACTTCTTCAACACACTGAAGTCTTCAACGTCTTGTTCCATGCCATGCCACCACACATAATAAGTTGCAAATCATATATCATCTCTGGAACATCTTCCTCTTTTTGTCATTATCTATTAGGGGACTATGAACATATGAAACTTTGATCTTTACAACTACAAACCATATATTACACTTCTAATCTAAGCTTTCTAATATCTCAAATTACCCTCCATGACGCATAATAAGAAAAATGAATTCAAGCAGTAGAAACTTAAACTAGCAGTAGTAATAATGACTTAGCAGTAGTAAATGAAAACCTTCCCCTCAAGTGGTGCATATAACATATCCAAATGGTTAAACACTTTATCATATGCTTCCTCTGAAACCAATATGTTAACCATCTCTTGAATCTCTTATTCTGTTGGCTCTTTGTAATGACTACTGATGGAGAAAACTTAGTATTACAAACTTGATGCTGAAGTAGAATAACCCAAACTTGTGTCTTATGTCTTGTACTATCCATGTGACTCCAAACTCATACGTAATTCCTTGAAGTATAAGTAAACCTCAATCTCTTGACAAAATCCTCATCTAAATGAGACACTGAGTACTACAACGTAACTCCTTTAAGTGATAACAAATGTGCGCATTGAGAACCAAAAGTTTGTAGATCACACATTGCTAGATTCTAAAAATCTTCATCAACATCGTTTTTAAGCTTAAACAAGTTATCTTCAAAAGTCATCATCCATCAACCCTGACTTTTAAGATATGATAAGAACACTCACTTATGAAAATTCCACTTCAACTCCAAATAAGTGATAAAAAATTGTCTCCGTAATCACTTCTTGCAATTAATCCCAAAAATAGCCTTTTTCTATCCGAGATCATCTGATCCAATCTGAGATCCAAGCTGTGTGTTATCCTATATCAAATAATTCCAGCAGTAGTAATTCATTTACCCCAAGCAGTAGTAACTACTTTTACCTTAGTGCTTTTATACCCTAGCAGCAAACTTTAATGACTAAGGCATCATTACTTTATTTTGAAACCCTAAGAATAAGATTAATAAACATCAAGCATTAGTAAGCTGCTTTAACCCTAGCATTACTAATAAATCCATGAAGCAGTATTAAAATATTACCAATACCAGCATTAACACTTGGGATTACTACTGGCAGCATTAAGTCTTGCATTGGCAGCACTAATATAAAGCAATATCAATACCATAATAGATCCCATTCCCAAATTTGTGAATCATAACCTAAACTGCTTCTTCTAAAAACGAACACCAAAGTAGTATTAATTCATGAAAAGAACTCGTTATTTTAGGGTTAACAAATCCATGATTAAACCAGTAGCACCATCAAGAAGACTTCTAGAACAAACATTGATAAAGCCCTAGTAATAATGATCGACACCATCATCAGCTTTTCCTACTACTGCGAAACCTTAATTACCAACTGATCATCAAAACCTTTTCAAACACAAGTTCTTTCAACCGAACGTATCGAATCAAACAAAGTAAATCTTTTAAAAAACTAATTTCTCAATGACGACTCTTGCAGACAAAGCAATTCTTTCGGGTGCTGATAATCGTCCACCTATGTTGGAAAAGGATATGTACGATTCTTGGAAAAGAAGAATGGAGCTATACATGATGAATAGACAACCATGGAACATGAATTTCTATTCTACTGAATACGTTGAAAATGGTCCACTCATCTAGCCTACAATTGAGGAAAATGGTGTGACTAGACAAAAGATATATTCTGAGCTATCTGCTACAGAAGCAATTCAAGATGATTGTGATGTCAAGGAAACAAATATCATTCTCCAAGGATTACCACCAGAGGTCTATGCAGTTGTTAGCAATCATAAAGTCGCCAAGGAACATTGAGAAAGAATTCAACTTCTTATGCAAGGAACTTTATTGACGAAACATGAAAGAGAGTGTAAGCTTTAGATGATTTCGATAAAGTTTGCTTAATAAGTTAAGGGGGAAAACACTAACATGATTTTTACTTAAGATTTACACTGTACTCAATGACATTAACATCTACAATGTAAAACTAGAACAAATTCAAAGTGAACACAAGTTTTATGCAACACTCTTCCTCCTGAATGTAAAAATTTGTGACAAGATGTAAAACTGTTTCGGGACTTGCACACAACTAATATGATCACTTCATGCCTACCTTGGGATAACACGGTTCATGCAAATGAAGTTCGTTTAATGCATAGTAACGCAATTCAATCCTCTGCTTTGGTTGCAACCCACAGATTGACCCAGTCACCTTATCACACACATCAAGAACTCATGACCAAAACTCCAATTTCAACACAATTTATCCATCTATACAGATCCCTCCATAACATGTTCCACCTTATCATTACAACAATACGCAAACAATCAATCATCAACACCTCTTACAATCAACTTATCCATCTAATGATTAATCAAAATCCCATTCACCACAATGTTATTCTCCACCATCATCCATACCCTCCAATTAGAATATGCCTCCCACGGTAACCAAACAAACCTGAATTTCCCCAACAAGACTCGGGTCTAATTATTCTAGTGTCCCAGAAAGGTGATGATCTCATTGATGCCATCAATCACATGATGTCTTTCTTGACTGCTGTTGTCACAAAATTATCCCATATCCTACTAACCAAAAACCAGCTGAGGAATTCAACAAACCCTAGGCCAACAAGCACCATTAATAGGGAGAGAGACCCTTACAACCATTTCATGGAGACAAACTTCTTTGTTGTAGATACTACAAGGACTACACCTAGGCGAGCAAGTGGAAGTAATTCTGGAAAATAAAAAAAAATTACCCACACTTCTTCACAAAGACCACACCGTCGACAAGTTTTGCATCTTAAGCCTTGAGGACAAGGCTCACTTAACGGGGGAAGACTATAACACCCCGTGTTTTAGGGTCATTGACGTCGTCAATAAATTCACTATGTACTTTTAGTATTGTACGCGTTTGCTTTTAAACCGTAAACGTTAAGTTAAATCGCGTACGCCAAAAATTATCGTTCAATGTAAACGGGCATCAAACAATTAAATGTTTACATTAAACAAGTATTAAGTAATTATTTTGATAATAATTATTAACTTTGTCCATTTTTATTTTTATTGGTTACGTAAATTGGCTACGTTTCACGATAAAATACGTTTAGGCATACCCGGAACCACCAAAACTTTTTTACGCTTCAACAAATACCCATTTTTATACCCAATACATAAAAGTTACATAAATAACTCCCATATATGTATACATGGCCGGATTTAATAAGGAGGATACAAATAAATATCAATTTCAAGAGCACATTTCCTTAATTTCATGATATGTTCTCTACATTTAGGAACACATTGATATTTTTCAAAGACAAAGACCAAAGACTTTCCCCATTTCCCTCATCTTGTCCTAAGACTCTCTATTCCCTTTTTGACTAGTCAAGTGTGTATATAATACAAGTAACTAGTATAGAACACACACACACTTCATTTCATAAGGTGAAAAACAACAAATCATTTCTTTTTCTCTCCTATAGGCCACGCCCAAACACCCTTTGTATTCAAACAATTCTTACAACTCATTTCACCACTTATACAAGTAACTAGGAACATATCTAAGGTAATACAAAAAGGTTTGGAAGCTTGGTTGGTTGATTAAAGAGGTTAATCAAAGAAAAAGGAAGATTAGGGTTTCTAGTTGGATTAAGGTTTTGAAAGCTTGTAAGCTTTGGTTTTTCATCTAAACAAGGATTTAGATATTGTGGTCTACTACCTTACATCATCATAAGGTTATCTAAAATCCCTTAACTTTTAATTTATGATTATATGAGTATATATGTTCTATATAGAAAAATTACCATTAGGATGCTTTTAAACATGTGGAATGGATTTTACTTGTGATTATGGAATTGTACACTTGCACACATGTTATATGGATGGTAATATGAGGTTATAAATGGGTATACAAGTGTTGTACACTCTTGGTTAAGCATAAAAAGTGTTAATACAAGATTAGGGTTTTTAAGAATTTACTTAAAAAGCTACAAGTAAAAGTGTGTAAATAACTTACTAATCTTGTAAATCTTGTTATCATGGACTTATTTGGATGTTTAGTGGTATGATCATAGAAAAACTGAGGTTTCGTCAACATGTGAACAGTTTGTGCAGATTGATCTCTTTTAAAAACAATATTATCTAGCTGTTTGATCCTCTTTTCTAAAGCAATCTCTCTATCAATGTTCCTAGATTCTTCTTTCTTAAAATTATTTTTGAGAAGAGTAACTGTTTGCATTAAAGATTCCTTTTCTTTTAAATGTTCAGAAAGAGTTTGTTTAAAATGATCAATCTCTACAGACTGTGCACTTGAATTTGAAATGTTATCATTACTCTTTAAATCAACATTTTGTCCTTCTTTCAAAACTTTAACTTGTTCCTTATATCTTTCAAGCTCAGCAGTTAAAGTATCATTGACACTTTTATTGTCTAGATTTATCTTGGTACAATTAAATACTTAGGTTTTTAGTTGTTCAATCACATATAATATCAGTGCATCTTGTTGTGCAGATGAGTTAGAATTTTGAATAGTTTCCTGTTGTGATTCTATCACATACTGAGAATACGGAATGATATTGCTATCACTAGTTATTTCAGTCTTTGAAGGGTTCACAACATTTGACTGTTTAGAAGACGGCATCGCCTAAATAGCTTGATTAATCATATTGTTATCCACATTATCATGATTGTGTACCTCGACAAGAGCATCTGAACCATAACGAGATAAATTTGCCATGAGAGAAACTTTGGCAGTGTTGAGTTCATCACAATCAGAGTCATATGCATCCAAATCATCGGC
>BQNB010181738.1:0-12565 GCA_026074375.1 Tanacetum coccineum
AAACACATGTGCTTTGTTCGTAATCTAGAAGGTGTTGATTTACTCTCAAGATCTCGAGAAACCAATCTTTATACTTTGTCAATTGGAGATATGATGGCGCCTTCTCCAATTTGCCTCTTGTCCAAAGCCTCAAAAACTAAATCATGGTTATGGCACCGACGACTGTCACATTTGAACTTTGGTGCTATTAATCATTTGGCTAAACATGGTCTCGTACGAGGTCTTCCTAAATTGAAATTTGAAAAACATCATCTGTGTTTGGCATGTGCTATGGGCAAAAGCAAGAAATAATCACATAAACCTAAATCTGAAGACACTAATCAGAAAAAACTATATCTTTTGCACATGGATCTTTGTGGGCCTATGCGTGTTGCAAGTGTAAATGAGAAGAAGTATATCCTAGTCATTGTGGATGATTACTCTCGGTTCACATGGGTAAAGTTTTTAGCATCAAAGGATGAAACTTTTGACTTTATAATCAAGTTTTTGAAAATGATACAAGTTAGATTGAATGCAATTGTTAGGAACATTCATACAGATAATGGAACTGCGTTTGTTAATCAAACCCTACGAGACTACTATGAACAGGTTGGCATCTCTCATGAAACCTCAGTTGCGCGAACTCCACAACAAAATGGTGTTGTTGAAAGGTGAAATCGTACGCTTGTTTAAGCCACTCGTACAATGTTAATCTTCGCACAAGCTCCTTTATTTCTATGGGCCGAGGCAGTTGCTACCGCATGTTACACCCAAAACCGATCCATTATACGACGACGCCATGGAAAAACTCCTTATAAGCTCTTACATGATAGAAAACCCAATTTATCCTACCTTCATGTCTTTGGTGCACTTTGCTATCCAAACAATGATAGTGAGAATTTGGGCACATTTCAAGCTAAATCTGATATAGGTATTTTCATTGGATATGCACCCAAGAAGAAAGCTTACCGTATCTACAACCAATGTACCCAAAATCATTGAAACCATTAATGTCGATTTTGATGAGCTGACGACAATGGCTTCTAAACAACTCGGTTCAGGACCCGGACTTCAATGTATGACTCCTGCAACATTTAGTTCAGGACTCGTTCCAAATACTATTCTTCAACAACCTTGTATTCCACCACCTAGAGATGATTGGGATTGATTGTTCCAACCTATGTTTGATGAATACTTTAATCCTCCAACTATTGCTGCCTCTCCAGTTCCAGTCGCTAATGCACCAAGAGCTGTTGATTTAGCCGATTCACCTGTGTCTACGTCAATTGACCAAGATGCTCCATCAACAAGCATCCCATCAACAAAAGATCAAGAACATTCTCTAATTATTTCTCAAGGTTTTGAAGAATCACCAAAAACACCACATTTTCATGATGATCCATTTCACGAATTTCTTCATGAAGACTCGACTTCTCAGGGATCGTCATCTAATATGAGACCAATCCACACTCCATTCGAATCACTTGGTAGATGGACTAAGGATCATCCTATAGCAAATGTAATCGGAGATCATTCTCGTTTTGTCTCCACCAGAAAGCAACTACAGACTGATGCCATGTGGTGTTATTTTGATGCCTTTTTAACTTCTGTCGAGCCAAAGAACTTCAAACAAGCAATGACCGAACCGTCATAGATCGATGCAATGAAAGAATAAATTCATGAATTTGAAAGGCTACAAGTTTGGGAATTGGTGTCGTGTCTAGACAAAGTCATGTTGATCAAACTAAAATGGATTTACAAGGTCAAGACTGATGAATTTGGCGGGATACTAAAGAATAAGGCAAGACTAGTTGCTCAGGGATTCAGGAAAGAGGAGGGTATCGATTTCGAGGAATCATTCGCACAGGTTGCAAGAATAGAGGCCATCCGTATCTTTGTAGAAAATACAGCCAACAAGAATATGAAGATCTTCCAAATGGACGTCAAAATGGCATTCTTAAATGGCGAGCTTAAAGAAGAGGTCTACGTTTCTCAACCAGAAGTATTTGTTGATCAGGACAACCCATCGCATGTGTACAAGCTTAAAAAGGCTCTCTACTGTCTCAAACAAGCACCACGTGCATGGTATGACAGGCTGTCAAGTTTCCTCATTTCACAACATTTCTCCAAAGGTGCAATGGATCCAACACTCTTCACACGGAAAGCAGGAAATGACTTATTACTGGTACAAATTTATGTTGACGATATAATATTTGCATCTGCTATGTGTAATAAGTTTGCTAATCTGATGACTACTAAGTTCAAGATGTCGATGATGGGGCAGATGTCATTCTTTTTAAGATTACAAATTTCTCAAAGTCTTAGAGGCATCTTTCTAAACCAGTCAAAATATGCTTCTGAAATAATTAAAAAATATGGTTTGCTGACTAGTAATTCTGTAGACACACCTATGGTAGAAAAGAGTAACCTAGATGAAGATCTACAGGGAAACCAGTTGATGCTACACTTTACCGTGACATGATTGGATCCCTCATGAATCTGACATCCAGTAGACCCGACCTTATTTATGTAGTCTGCTTATGTGCCCAGTATCAGGCAAAGCCTACCGAAAAGCACTTTCTTAAAGTGGTTAATATTAAAAGATCTTTTGATACTATAGGAACCATTTAACTATGGGTCTCTAGTAACGAAGGTTACCGGTATATATCTAAACTGATTATGCAGATGCTGTACGCGGGTTCAGGTAAACAGACGCTAGCTATCATACAAGATTATTAAAGCGCTCAATTCTTAGGTGATAAACTTGTTAGCTGGTCTTCCAAGAAGCAAAAGAGCATTGCGATATCGAGTACAGAGGCGGAATATATTGCCTTATCTGGGTGTTGTGCTCAAATCCTATGATGCAGTTCCAACAGCTAAAAGATATGGTTTTTGTTTTTTCAAGATTCATCTTTCACGTTAAGTGACAACAAAAGTTGCGATTTTCTTGCTCACAACAACGTGGAAACACACAAGACGCCAGCACGTTGATGTACGATACCATTTATTAAAGGAGAAGGTGGAGAATGAATAGTTGAAACTATATTTGTTTAGGTCACAAAATATCAACTGGCTGACATCTTTACCAAACCTTTGCCTAGAGAAAGATTCAATTTCTTGATCAAAAAGCTCGGTATGAGAAGCATGTCTCCGAAAACGCTAAAATGTCTAACGGAGGAAGAGGACGAGTATAAGGTGGTTACTCAAGGTATATCAGGATAATATGTACATATAGTAACCATAAAAACTCAAAAATATTTCTCCTTTTATATTATTTTTCAAGAAAAAATTAAAAATTATAATTCAAAAAAGATGATTTAAAAATATGTATCTATGGCATGTATCTATAAATCTATAAAATTTACGGCCATAGATATGCATTTATTAATGATCCGAAGCTATAAAGAAGTTGAGAAGAGAAGTTCAAAAGCTTTTTAAAAATGCCAAATGGCTTGTTATTATTTCTGATTATGATAGGCAACCCTGGTCATCATTAAAGGCAAGTATTTCTAAAAAAAACTGGACCTCTCTAAGGGAATTTATTAGCAGGGCTTTGGTCTTCTTTATGACTTGCAAAGGCTTGTGATTAACTTTGCAATTCAAACCCATGCTTCCTATATTCTAGTAGTGTACGTAGTCGTGCGATTATCGCTACGTTTTTTAAATAGAGAATCTCTATTTCTATGATGTTATTTTCAAATAAAAATTTAATATCATGAAAGTCAATCTAATTCATCTTTAAAGACATTTGACCACCTTCAATCAACGACATTCAACTCTTTAAATAGATAACGAGTCATTGTTTGTGGGGGATAAATGTTCAAAATCTATTCTTCAATATAATCAGTATGTGATAAAGGAATGAGGTTTTAAACAATAACGGGTTAACAATTAAAGGGAAGTAAATTAAGTTTGACTTATGTGAGCCTTAACTGTTATGTGTTTATGCCTTGTAGGGAGTAAATTGCAAAAATAAGTTGCTAGGTATGATAGTTAAAACTTGGGACTAAAATGTGCCATTGTTAAACAATCTGTTTATGCATAATAATCTTATACATATAAAATTTTCTAAGGATATAATAGTTGAGGGGGCAAAAGGGTTAAAAACAAAAATTGTTTTATAAACCCCTCACCCCCTATCTATACACAGTAACAAACACAAACACTTTTCAATTTTTTTTCTTTCCTCTCCCTCACTAAAAATCGTCCAACCTTCAACCATCAAATCCAACCATTTTTGTGCTTAAGGTATATCTTTAAGATTGTTCCCCACACCTAAAAACGTCTTTCCCAAAATTTTTTTTTATCTAAGATATTGGGTGAAACCCGTTTTTGAGATCGAAAACCCTAAAAATTGATTTAGGGTTCTTCAAAATCAAAAGTGGGTAAAACCCTAAATTGATTAAGGAGCTTTGTTCGTTTAAGGATGCTTAACACTTGTTTGAAACAGTTTTGAATTTCGTTAACATATGGTTAAGTTTTATTTGATTCTTGTATGCGAAAATATGTGAAAATGGGTAGAAATAGGAAATGTACATGGGTTTGTGTTTAGAAAGTGTTAGAACCCACCTTTGTATGCATTTATGTCTTTATATCCTTTGTATGCGCATTAATAAAACATGTTTAAGTGATTCATGTGTGTTCGAGTTCATTTTGATTTTATTTGGAAATTTTAGTGGCTAAATTCTTGTTTGTAATGAGCCAAATGATGTTATGTGTTCATAAGATGCTTATATAAATGTCTCATGATGCTTAAAAAACACTAAGATTACAATTTGTATAACTGAGGCTTTAATTATTGTAAAACATGAGGAAGGCGAATTAAATTCTGCACTTGTTAGGGAGGCGAATTAATTCTGCCTTTAGAAGGAGAATTAATTCTGCCTTCAGGAGGCGAATTAATTCTCCCATTAGGAGGCGAATTAGTCCTTTTTCTTTAGGAGGCGAATTAGTCATTTTCCTTTAGGAGGTGAATTAGTCATTTCCCTATAGGAGGCGAATTAGTCATATCCCTTATGAGAGCGTATTAGTCATTCTACCATATGATGTGCGAATTAGTCATATTAAGTTTTAGGAGGTGAATTAGTCGTATCTCTTAAAGAGGCGAATTAGTCTTATCTCTTAAGGAGGCGAATTAGTCTTATCTATTAAGGCGAATTAGTCATATTCCTTTAGGAGGCGAATTAGTCTTTCTGCTTAAGGAGGTGAATTAATATACTCCTTTAGGAGGCGATTTAAAACATTATTTAGGAGACGAATTAAAATTGGTTAATTTTGTATCTAAACAATTATGTTTGATAAATGCTTAGGCCCGATATTAACACAAATGCAGTATAGTGGTTCATATTTAAATTTGGTTTTATATAAACGGTATGGAATACTATCTTAGAGAATCATGTCTTCAAAAGGTCAAAAATGGAACTGAACAATGCAATTGTTGCTCCTGAGAAAAAACCGTCGTTTTTGTCATTGCGCAAATGCAACATGAGGACTCAATTTAGGATTAAAGCCAAAGGAACCTACTTATATAGTAGTGTTGGTTTGCCCTTGCTATTACAAACTTGCTATCACGCATTCCTTGTCACTGCTGAAGTTCTAGTCATCTATATGCATCAGTTCTGGGCTATCATCACTAAACACAAGACATCATATCGATTCAAGATCAACAACAAGAACTTTTTTGTGAATGTGAAAGTGTTCAAAGATATTCTCAACATATGTCCAAGGATTCAGGGTCAAGAATTTGATGAAACCCCAACTAAAGAGAAAGCTCTATCTTTTATCTGTGAACTTGGTCATTCTGGAGAGATCAAGTACATCACTGATGTTATTGTTGATCATCTACACCAACCATGGAGAACCTTTGCATCAATCATTAACAAATGTCTCTATGGAAAGCTATCTGGTCTTGATAAGATTTGACTTTCAAGAGTTCAAATCCTATAGGGAATGTACTACAAGAAGAATATGACCTTTGTTGCTTTAATATGGGAGGACTTGGCTTACCAGATTGAAAACATAGATTCTAAGAAACAAGAAAAGATGTTCTATCCTAGATTCACGAAGATCATCATTCTCAACTTCTTGAAAATGATAGTCCAATCTCCAATGAGAAATATGCAAGTTATGCACACTGCTCGTGATGATAGCTTACTAGGTACCATGAGATTCATCTCCAGACATGCAGACACTCAAGTATATGGTGTCATTCCTAAAGCAATGACGAATCAAGCCCTGCTAGACTCCGTTGCTTACAAGACTTATTATGCAATTGGATACAGGTAGCCGAACCCTACAAAATGTCTAGTAAAAGTTAAAAAGAAATCAGATTCAACCATCTCATCTGAGGAATCTCCTTCCAAGAAGAAGTATGCTAAAGCTAAGAAAGTTATTGCTGCCAAACCTAAACCGACTAAGAAGAAGGCATCGGTTAAGGCTGACAGAGGTAAGGGTTTGAATGTTCTCTCGAAAGTAGCACTTTCTGAAGCTGCGCAACTCAAGGAGGCTACTAAACGAAGCACAAAAGGCTTTCATATCTCATAAGCAAGTGGCTCAGGTGATGGAACTGATTTTGTCAGGGGTTATCGAAATGAAAACAACATAGTCAAGGACTTCTGGTATAGATGAAGGTACTGGTACTAAACCTGGGGTTCTGTGTACCCAAATATGATCTCTGAAAGTGAGAAAAGAGTCTTGGGTCGGTTGACTTGTTAGAGAAGAAAAAGATGATGATGAAAATGATTCTGAAGATGAAAATGATGATGATGGTAATGATGATGATGATGATGATGGTAATGATGGCGATGGTGATGATGATGATGATGCTAATAATGATGATAACCAAGAAGATAATGACACGAATGATGATGACGAAGAGACTGATAGTGATAGAACTAATTTAGTCATAATTAAAATTCATGTTCTCAATCAGTCTAACACTGAATACTATGAAGAAGAAGAAGAAAAGATTAATGATGAAGAAACGATGGATGAAGAATAAGATGATGAGGTCACTAAGGAGCTGTACAATGATGTAAACATGAATTCGGGAAATAGAGATGCTGACATGATCGATGCTGATCAAGGTGACAAAGACCAATAAAATGTTTCTCAAGGGTCAAGATTTGAACAAGTAGAAGAAGACGCTCATGTGATACTTACACCGATCCTTGACACACAGAAGACTAATAAACCGGTACAAATTTCTTTTGTCTCCTCTGAATTTACAAGCAAGCTCCTAAATCTTAAGAATCCCTCTCTAGCTGACAATGAGATTGCTTCTCTGATGGATACCATAGTTTGTCATGAAGAACCAAGGAGTCAAACATCGTCTCTTTACACCATATCCTGTAATTGACAACTCCTGAAGTCACATCCAATTTTTTCCACAACTATTCCTCCACCACCACCTTTCTTCAATCCTCTTCTACAACAAGCAACACCAACTCTGACACCAACAAATTCAGAAGCTACAACCTCATTTCCTTCACTTCTAGATTTCTCATCTGTATTCAAGTTCAACGACAGAGTCGCTAACTTGGAAAAGGATTTGTCAGAGATAAAGCAAGTTGACCAGTATGCTCAAGCTCTCTCTCATTCTAATATAGTAGATTCGTTACCTGCCAAATAAACTAGGAGGAACAGCTATCCTAAAATGCATTGAGGACATAATTTGGACTATAGAGAAGAAGCTTAATCTGAGAAGAGGGATTACATAGAACTCATTGACACATCAATAAGAGCTATTCTTAAAGAAGTAGTCAACACTCAACTTCTTCAGATTCTCCCTCAAGCAGTCTCAGACTTTGCAACTCTTGTGATAGAGAAAAATGTCACAGAATCATTAGAAGCTGTAGTCTTGGCAAGGTCTTCCTCTCAACCAAAGTCTACTTATAAGGCGGCCGCATCACTCTTTGAGTTTGAGCTTACAAAGATATTTATAGACAAGATGAAGAAGAACAAATCATATGATAAAGCTGACTATAAAATGGAACTTTATGATGCGCTAGTCAAATCTTATCAAAACTGACATAGAATATTTTTCGATACATTTTGTGTGAAGTCTTTACGGTGAAGAGGAGTTCGACGATGGACAAAGACAAAGATCAGGACCCTCCGCTGGCTTCTGAACTGAGGGACAAAAAGAAGGAAAGTCAAGCAAGGAAGTTGAGATATTCCAGAGATCAAGGTCTAGGAAAAAGAAGTCTTCAAGAACTCTTAAAGATGTCTCCCATTCTCAACTTAAGCCTTCTGGGCAAAGTTGCTGGCCCATGCAGAGGAGCCAGTCATACAGTTGATGTACTCGGGAGTGAACAACTGATCAGGAGTTCTGGTTATAAACAACCTACATAATTTCTCCCCACTCCAATGTTAAATCTCTCTGTTCATATAATATATCACTCTTTTTTCGGGAAATTTATTGCTTTATATTCTTAATTTGCAATGTACTTGATATCTAAAGTTAACGAGCTCACCAACCTAATATGGTTAATACTATCTACAACTATGTCAAGAAAACACTTAACATGTCAAGTCAATATTCTTAATATCTTTATTACAATAGTACATTATATATAATGTACCATTTGACAACATTTTATCAAGACAAGCTTTAAATCGTTATAGTATACCTTCTAAAACCTAATATCATGGAGATATTAAATATCTAAAGTGAATGCTCAGTACTAAAGTATAGTAAAAGAAATATAACATCTCATTTGATAATATAAAACTCCCTCCTTGAATATGGTGAAATGTCCTTTTTAAGCATAATGTTACAAATTCATTAGCATGATCTTCAAAAATAGGGTTTTCACCTCTGTTTTCCTAAAGAATCTTGTACAATCTATCAAGTATAAGTTACAATCAAGTCATATACTTCATTTACAATCCATATTCATTCTCATTTCATGAAAAATTACAAGAAACCAAAGTCAGAAACCCTAACCCGAGCTAAATACTAAATCGTGACCCATTTCTTCGTTTTTATCCATTATAAACCTCAACCAACACTCAAATAAGTTGTAATAACTTATTTTACAACATTACCAATCATATACTATCATCATTTAATCATTTCATTTCAATTGTATGCGAATTAAAACCAAGAAACCCTAACGTGCCCTAATTCCAACCCGCGACCTAAATTCCTATTTCTACCTATTTAAAACCCGAATCACATATGAATTCTTGCTAATAACTCTTGATACAAGTACATTAAGAACATTAATCCCAAATTTATAACTTAAGTGTGACTAAAAAACCAAGCCTGAAATTCCTATGAGCCCTTAAAATACTTCGACAATTGTTTTTGTTATTGACCTTTTTAAACTTTCCATTGCACTTTAGCACCTCAATGGACAAGCACCACTATTTCCTCTAGCAGACTTTACCCAGCTGCTATGGACTATCTCCATTGAGATAAAAAATGAGGCCAAACCTCTTCCTTTTGTCCCTCAAGTCTTGCCGGGTCTACTAAACTCCAAACCACCAAACCACCTCCACATGATCTATCCTACCACTATAGATCACCACCTCACCACTCTAGACCCTCCAACATAGCTACAACCAGAACTTAACACCTCACCCCTTACCTTGTCCTCCAAGGTCTCTTTTGGGTATAAAAACCCCATTCGCACCCTCATTTAAACTCGCACCACACCTCCTCTTTCTATAACCCACCATTGTAGCAAATCTATACTCAATGAGTTTCTAAGAAGATCCAAGAACAAGATTCAAGAGAATCCTTGAAGAATTGAAGCCCCGAAGCAAAGAAACTAGGCGTACGAGTGAAATTCTACCCGAATTGACCCATAACCTTCATTTTCGATCTTTGAAGCTCAAACCCAGGTTCATGTTCATAATTCCTGCTCCTATATTCATATTACATCTCTAAGATCATGCATGAACACTTACTTAAGCCATTTTTATAAAAATCTAGGCGTTTTGCCATTTTTGATCCATACGAACCTTAGAAACCCTAATTTCATGATTTTTCTTGATCTTAATGTTATAATACTCAAATGATGTTATAATTTATCATATATAATGTTAATATAACAACTTTATTGATTTTTGAAAGAATTTGGATTAAAAACCTAAGCGTTTTAATTTAAAAACCCTAATTTGACCCATTTTGATTTCTAGCTTAACGAATCATTATTTTAAACTTTCGTTACGTTAAATCTTCATATTTTAACTTATATTACTAAGCTATAACCTTCAAATGTCTTTTGGAATGTTAAAATAAGCTTGCATGACAATTCAGACTTGTTTTGTAAACATTATCCATGCAAGGGGCATATATCTATTTGTAACATTTTCTGAAACTTATAGCTAAAAGGACTAAAAATGTCATTTTACCAAATTTATAACGATAGTGGTCTATTATGTCACTTTCCAAAGTACATGGTTTACTTTGTACATCTTTTAAACTAGAAGGACCAAACTCGTAAAAGTGCAAACTCTAAGGGTATATTTTGCCATTTTTCATTCTCAAGGGATAAAATGTAACATTTTGAAAAATGTGGTAAAAATGTGTTAAAAACCTTATAAGACATAACTTTTAATTATACGCTTGACGGCTTAACATTTCCTTAGTTACATGAGAAAAAATTTAAAACCGATTATGTTATAACTATTATTTATTAATCATCGATGTGCTTTATAAATTTCTTATCCCTGAATCTATATCATATCCCACAATTACTAGGGAGCTTCATTATTTATGAGGTTTCATCTTGGTTATACGTTCGGACTTGAGTGTTGGGTGTTTACAATTTAAGTGCCCTGCTCCTCAATGTTTAATGATTGACCTATGAATTATGATTGGCGTCCGACGGTGTTACAATAAGTTCCAAACTTTCCATTATACTACTTACATTTATTTAGACTCTTGGAACCAAAGTTCTAGGTCTAATCTCCTAAGTCTTGACATTATTTACTCAGGTTGCACGCTGACGTCGGCTGTTTACTATCATTTTGATATATCAACCTTCCCTGTTAAGATTGTGATAAAGTCTGTCAGTAACTAATTTTATTTTGTATATTTATTTACATGTAACTTTGTTAAGGTGGAAGGCTTTTTTTTTTATAACTCGCTTTACTAATTTACACGTTTTATAACCCCGCCGAGGTGGATACATGTTGTTACGACTCTGTTAACATACTCGTTTATCTTATACAATGTGATTACTTTTACAAGAAGATTAGTGAGTTAGTACACCTCGCCATTTACTTATTTACATGTTTATAAACCAGCGAGGGGGATACTTAGCTTGTACAAAACTACTTTTACATACTCGTTTATCTTTATAACACAATGTGATTACTTTTTAAGGACTTAGTGAAGTTCATAACCTAGCCTTTACTTATTTACATGTTTTATAAACCGTGAGGGATACAATGCTTGTTACAAACTCTTTTTACAATACTCGTTTTTCTTATAACATGTGATTAACTTTTCAAGACTTAGTGAGTTCATAACATCGCCTTTTACTTATTTAACCTTGTTTTATAAACCCGCCAAGGGGGATACTATGCTTGTTACAAACTAGTTTACATACTCGTTTATCTTTTAACATTGTGATTACTTTTTCAAAGGGACTTAGTGTGTTCTTTAGCCTTACTTTTTAATCTCTTTATGTTTCATAAACCTCATGAGGGGGTACCAGCTTTAAATTATCGAATTACATGTGTTTTTCTAGACTATATGCTATCTCAGATATACCATTACAATTAATGTCTAATTTACTTATGCCAAAGTCCCTCATTATCATGCGACCATTAATCATTGCGAGTGTAACGCGAATATTGTAGATAGTTCTATCGGGATTGTCGAAATATGTTTGTGTTAGCGGATTAGGTACCAAACAAACTTTATTTTGAATTTCTTAGGTATATGGGAATTAATACACTGGGGGCCATTATTTATATATATATATAATATATATATATATATATTTGGGCCATTATCTATATATATATATATATATATATATATATATCACATCAATTTGGGTATATATATATACACCAGTCAGTTTGTGTGCCATGAACTTATACGAAACACAATAATACATTATAAATGCAATACCATTTTTCCATGATAATTGTATTCGTTGCAATTATTACAAATAACGGGTGTATAACAACGTAACCTAATATCACACTATAACGCATTACTATAACACTGCTTTTATTCAACTATTACATTTCAAACCTATAAATTTCACTCAACCATTGTGCTGACTTTTTTCGCATGTTTATCTCAGGTAATTGAGCAACTTATGGCACGGAGTGGCATGGACTTGAAGATGGCTAAAACTTGTTATCATTCACATTGTATGTAACTAGATTTTGGGACCTGCCTTTGTAAAACTCTTATTTTAAATGAATGATAACGTGTCTTTTGAACAACGTCTCTTTTGAGTCGTTTTCTATGATTATGGCTGTTGTACTATGAAATAATACCCCAGATTAGCTTCCGCTGTTATATGTAAAAATTGGGGTGTTACAGAATGGTATCAGCGCCATGGTTATAGAGAACAAAGTCAAAACCTTAACTATAACCACTTTTCTTTTTCTA
>BQNB010181739.1:0-12565 GCA_026074375.1 Tanacetum coccineum
TATTCCCTTTCAACATAATTCATCCCGATGATCTAAAGTCGGGTAAGGACAATGATGATAATAAAATCGATATAATACAGTCTTTGGGTGGTAATGTAAATACACAAGGACAGAAGAAATTTCTGGAAGCAAGTCATGATAAAATCAATAAAATTTTCAATGTGGAAAGTTGTATCATGGAATTAAAGGTTAATATCGTAACATGGAATTATCTTGTCAACGAGATGCTATTAAATCTTATTACTCCCTCCGTCCCACTTTTATTGTCCTCATTTGACGTTTTGAAGTCTTTCTTTTTCAACTTTGATCTTTAATATTTTTGTTTGTGTTATATAATACTTGATGCAAAATATATGAATGGGTTGGTTTTTAAATGTATTTTCATTGGTATAATTTTCATAAAGTATTATATAACACAAACAAAAATATTGAAGATCAAAGTTGAAAAAGAAAGACTTTAAAAAGTCAAATGAGGACAATAAAAGTGGGACAGAGGGAGTAATAATTTGCATGTGCTGTTTGGCATCCCGTTCGACCCTAAACGGTATTATACGGATGGCGTTTACACAAGAATGTTGCGGAGGCCAAGGTACGTTTTCTTTACTTTGTTAAATTTAGGGAAAATTAGTCTCCAAGAACGTATACGACGTATTAAGTAAACACCTATACGGCGTATCCACTGTTTTAACTTAAGTTGACCAAGTCAACAAAATTCGCCTAATACGGCGTATTAAACAAACACCAATATGGCGTATCGAGTCTAGGTATAAAAGCCCAACTGATACGCCAGATTGAGCTTTTTACACACACTTTTCACTCTCACATAAATATTTTAACAACAAAAAATCTTGGAAATAATTATATTCGATTCATTCTCTTCTCAGTAACAATCGCACGGTAGTATGCTCTCCCCTTTTCCTTTTTTATTTTTGATTTTCGAATAAAAGCTAAGGTTAGGGTTAGGATTTTGATGTTGGTTTTTGAGAGCTTATACCTAATTAATCTAGGCTTATTTTGGACCATCTTTTTCCCCTGCAATGAGTAATAAGTTTTTAAGAATTATGAATGCGTCAAAATGGGTAGAAGGGGAAACCCATTTTTGTTTTTAAACTGCAGAGCAATACTACGTATCTACTAAAATGGATACGGCGTATTGACTCAAAATACCCAATTTTAAAAAATCAATACGACGTATTCAACAAAATGAATACGGCGTATTAATCAAATAAAGATCCTGCATTTTAGAGCCCATACGCCGTATTGACAAATATCTATACGACGTATTGATTAAACGAATCTCCATACGGCGTATCCATTTTTGAATTCACCATATGCATTCTTAGAACATAATGTTTGAAATCTTTGAACTAATCTGGTTGATTTTATAGATATGACACCTCTACCACCTCATGATCAGAGATAATTATGGCTTCGTTATTAGGTGAACGAATACATTGAGGAGATAGTACATGATTTTGAGCAGAGGCTTGAGACGATATTCGAGAGGCAGGTTAACCGAGTGCATATACTAGATTTTGAGGGATTGACTCTTGATATGAGACACGATTTGGCCGAGAGGTTTAGGATGGTATATACTGAGGACGATGGGCAGGAGGTATTTGAGAGTCACGCTTGGAGGAGGTTGTTTGAGATTCGAGCACCTTTAGTTCATGAGATTTTACTCAAGTTCTTCAGCACTTGCAGGATCGGTAGTGAGATGGGGTTAGATGTCGCTGATACTTTGTGTTTTCAATTGGGAGGAGCTAGACGTAGTATGACTTGGAGACAATTTATTCCAGCCCTAGGTTTGCATACTGCCAAGGAGATGGCAGAGGGCGGATTTAAGGCATACCGGTTAGGGAGTGAGAGAGTGATCCCGATAAGAGGGATCTTAGTGGAACCTAGATAGAGATTTCTTCTAACATGGACTTTTTGAGATCCGCTTCCTCTTATACTTACATCAGAGATCCGATTCAGAAGCTGTGCCACAGGCTGATCTCATACAGCATTTCTGGGAGGGGGCAGGCACCTGAAAAGGTGACTGCCATTAACTTATTCTATCTGCGTAGCATGGACCAAAGGGCAGCTAACGTCTTGTATTTATTAGCACAGTGCTTGTTCATACATGCTGAGGGGAGGAAGAGCGGTGCCAGGTTATCAGGAGGACATTTTATTGGGCATCTTGCTGATCACTTTGGTCTGGCCAGTGATGATGGGCTGAGAGGATTATCCGTTGTGACTCGTGAGTTGTCGTTGATTGACATGGGTGAGCTTGTTAAGCTCAACATCTGTATGGAGGTAGGATATGACTGGGCTTGGGTAGCTCAAGGCGCAGAGAGGCAGCCAGTTGTTGTGGCCGCTGCCCTAGGAGGTGTTAAGGATGCCCCAAATATTGATGAGTGTGCTCAGGCTGTTCCAGCACCCATACATGCACCCCACCACCACCACTAGTTGCATGTAGGACCATGCAGTTTGCTAGGGTACTTGTGAACGAGATCGATGACCGATCAGGTAGATTCTCAACTTTGGGATGATTAGACGCATGACGCAGCTCATGGAGGTAGCGGGGCGTACCAATCTGGCATTTGATGGGACCTTCTCGATGGGTGTTACTTTGAGCGTATTCGAGAGGACGTACCAGACGCCTGAACGGACCGCCGATGTCAACCACATTTATCAGCCAGCAGGACGAGCAGCAGCCAGACCCATGATCTCTACTCCTTATCTTTTTGTTTCTATCTTTTATACATTTATTATTCCTCTTGTGATGTATTTAACTTTAAACATGTTCCCATTTTTGTGTATATGTTATGATATGACGTTTTGACTTGTTTATGCATGATAGAACAAGCCTGGCAGTAAGTTCAGCACATTAGCTCGTTGATAGATTACAGAACCTAGCACTCTATCTAAATCAAGAGCGGAATTGAGAGAGAGAATTTACAAGTGTGAAAAAGCTGGAAGGGAAACCGTCTATACTTAAAGACTGCTGGAAAGAAAACAGTGATTTTTTTCCCGGGAGACAACCCGAATTGTTATTTATTTTTATCGAGTCTGTCTTCCCAGACATCAATACGGCGTTATTTCACGCTCCATACCATTACGGCGTATTGGAATGTCTGGACGTATCAGTCTTTATTTTTTTTATGCACTTTGAATACATTATTGTCAATTCTGTCAATACGGCGTATTCATGTACATGATACGGCGTATTCAACAGACTGACCCATATTTAGATACTTTTTACATGTTTCTCAATATGGCGTATTCTAGTTTATGGATATGGCGTATTGGTTTCCTATACAGTTTATTTAGCTTATTTAATTAACCATTGATACCCGAGATATTGATTTTGCATGTTTTCCCTATATTTTGCACAGGACCTCGCTGCAAAGAAATCGACGAAGTTGGTGTAATATCGTCATATGGAATCCTTTGTGTTGTGATTGTTAGTTTTCATGCTAGAATAAAACGCACTTTACAACACACATCCTTGCTCATAACCTCAACTTGAAGAATCTACCGAGCAAAACATCAGGGGACTTTCTCATTCTAATTCTTTTAATTCTTGTTTTTAATGTTTTACATTTCACACAGAGTCGTTGTATATTTTAGTGGCGGGGATGAGAACTAGAATGATATACTTGTCGATTGTTAAATAAAATGAGTAATTATGCTAAATTTTAAAAATATTCTTGCTTAATTTTGTGATTTTAATGTTACTTAACTTGCACACTTTAATCTCTTATTAGATTGTGTGAGGATTGAACCTTAATCCGTTTCCAAATGTTTTCCCAAAATTCCACAAAATTTTAATGGTGTGACGATAGTTGTTGTAGGCTTAGAAACTTGGCTTGGTATATCTATTCGAGGTACACCATAATGAGTACTCTGGATTTAGATGAAGGTTACTTGTTTAAATTGTAAATTTCTAAGATTACACCAAAAATATGCCTTTATACTTGTTTTATTACTAACTACAATCGCGTTAGTTAAACCCCATATAAACTTTTGTTTACTCTCAGCTTAAGAGTAAGATACCCTAGAAAACCAATAGAGTCAACAATCCTTTAGGATATAACATTCAAACTGTTTGTTTTGTTACACCTTTGTACCAACATTAGCCTACCTTTAGTTTAAGTCTTATTTATCTGTTGCTAGTGCTTAAAGTGGAAAGTATTTATGTCTCGAGGTCTTGTGTAGTTTTCTATATTTGGTACGGTTGGGAAGAATTTTCACATTGCAAATGGAAATGTTTAAAGTGAGTCAAAACTATGGTATGTTTACTACCAACATAATTTTGGTACGTTGAAGAATGAAAGAATTATCGAGTGATTATTGAGTTATTATGTTCGTTCATGATGGTGAAATTACACCGAGTTTCGTAGTTAGTATATGAAAAAAACAAAAAAATTAGAAAAATCGCAAGGAAAAAAAGAGGAGGAAAGTTTGAAGATAATCGTTTCGCAAAAGCTTAGACCGAAGGAATTATATGAAGGATCAATTATTCATTGATACGTCGTATAAGTCAACGATGTAAAGTTTTGTATAAAGTGGTAGATATCGCCACTTTCCTTGTAAAAGTATGTAAAGTATGAGATGATTGGGAAGTTGACCATTACGGGAACGCCAACTCAGGTTGTTGTTTTTTATCTATGATCAAGACGTGTGTAAATAGTTGTGTCTTTTTATGGTAATGGTCATGAAAAAGTGTCTAGCATCTTGTATCTTAGACTTAGTCTATTTATTTGGTAATTTTTATTTAACAACAATTTATTTCCTTTCCTAAATATTAACATGAGTTTTTACGCGACATGAGTTAATGAGATGTGTATTGAACATGCATGATCTATATCGTCGTTATGGCTATGTATGCAACGATTTTGACTGCCATGTCTAGGTTTATTATATTTGGTGAAAGTACGTTAGACAGATCTACCTATTATATCATTCTTCATCCTCAACCCATTGGTTTAAACTCGACAGAGGATTGTGATTCGAACACACATGTCTATTCTGTCGTTACGACTATGTATGTGTGCTTCAGTTGCCTTGTTGGTGTGGTACTTTTGGTGAAAGATTGTAGAATGATTCAAACTAAGGTAGAATGATCAACCCTAAGCCTTATTATAAAAACCTATTTTACCTTTATAAACTTGTTACTCCTTAGCTCTAGTGGTGAAGATGTGTATCCTTTCCAAGCCAATGATAGAATACTCGTCATGACCGAGAAATTGAGCGAATTAGTTACATGTTACCACATAGATTAGTTTAGTGATTTGAGCATTTTTATCTTCCTATTTCGTGAGGTGTTTGGTTGTGTACTTGTAATTGATCAAATAAATGCTTAACGGAAAAATCCTTAGGGATATATTTTCATAAACTTCTAAAGGTTATTTGAGGACAAGTAGGAGTCAAGTAGGGGGATATTTGATGACATCAAATAACATTACTTTTATAGCATCATTTATCACATAGAAATAACCCACTTTATATAATTATTGCAAAGAATTGTTACTTAATCGTTTGTATTTGAGAAATACAGTAATTATGAAGTACTTGGTGAAGATTAGCAAAAAGGCACGCATTCTGGAGCTTAAATGAAGACATTTAAAGATTACTATTCTGACAACCAATACGCCATATCCATCAAGGAAGATACAGCATATATGTGCTTGCACTTCACAAAAGACCACGAAGAAAACAAGATCAATACGTCGTATCAAGGGAAGACCAATACGCCGTATTCAAGCTATGGAAATAAAATATTCTACAAGATATCGAATGTGGTCCCTACTCCTAGAAACCCCCCAATACGCCGTATTGAAGCCTTTCGATATGCCGTATTGACCTTTTTCCAGACCTTATAAATAGAAAACTTCAAAACGAGTTTTGAGGGTGCTAAATCATATTTTCAATACCTAAACCATAAAAGTCGATTTTTAGAGGAGAAGAAGAGCAGAAGAGGTCTTGCAACGTAATTAATTCCATAGGAAACAACTTGTAATCTCCTATACTCTTGTAATCATTCAGTTTTTGGTATCATTCGTTAACTCGGTTAGTTTACCTTGGCTAAATTAGTACTCTTGTATTAATTATGATGTCTGAAGGCTAATACCTTCGGGTATTAGCCATTATTATGAAGATCTAAACGTTTGGTTTGTTTACCTAGATTGCTTAATTTATCGTTGATTGTTTGTTTATGTTTATCAATTTATACTTGTTTACGTGATTTTGTATGCGACCCATCATTCAACTGGATCTAGTGATACGGACCAAGTAATCTAGATGCTGGGATGGTTCTCCATATAGTGATTTATACATCTAGACCAATAGCATCACAAATAACGACCTATCTTTGCCCTTAGATTGTGAGCTTAGTTGGATTGGTAGATGACCCCAGGGATCAACGAGTACGTTCTCAATTAATTAGTAAGGACTTGGTTAGTGGACTACTAATGTATGAATTGCCATTAAGCAGTAAGTGGGTAAAGTCTCTATGAGCTAGGGTTTAACAAGATCATCATTGCTTTAATCCCTAAGATAGATTATAATCAGCAAATAAGGATGCTTTATGTGGATGCGTTTAATTATGATAGAATTCTACGTATCTAGGTTTAAGGAAGAAGTACCGCCTCAATCTTAAGAATGATATGCCACCTCGAGATAAGTAATCATTACACTAAATAAATAAACAAACATTCTGATTGGATTAGTAATGGTTAATACAGTTTTCTTATATTTGGCTAGACCGCTCTTTTATCTTTTGTTAATTTGCTTGCGTGTGTTTTAGTTTCTTAAGTTGATTTTAGTCACCACAAAACCCGTGCCAGTCTCTCAGGCTGAAAACCCCCCTTATCCGTTAGATTTAGGATTAACATAGTTTTAGCATAGGTTTAACATAGAATAGAATTACTTAGTTTAGATAACCAAATTATTAATAAATTGAAAGATTGTTTCTCGCTCTTAGTGATCGACACCCTACTTACCACGAAACTACCTCTGATCGGGTACACTACCCGTTAAAGTGTTATTTTTGGTTAAGTCGGCAAAATATAAATTTAAAACTTGAAATCATAAAATTACAACGACACAACGACATATTCATTTTTATTTGACTATATTTAGTCAATATGAGTACATAATACCTAGTATAAATATATAACTACTTCAAGTATAAATACTCTTTAAGCCCTATTCATTGACCATCACACCACCAAAAATACTAAAAACAATCATACAACACACGCTTTAAGACTCCTATGCAACAACCATAAACATACGTTTAAAACATATTTCTAAATCGGACATTAACTAGACTAGGTCGTGACTGGACGTCGTTATATACTATTGTTTGATCATATTTTGTGAGCTACTTATCATCTTTGCTTGAGGTGAGTTCTCGTAGCCCTATTTTTCAAACTCTTTTCCATTGGGGGAAATTGAAACTCAAAATCTATTTCAACTACTTTTACTACTGTGCAGAATCTCTTATTTCTTTTTGGACAATGCTATGTGCCTATGATTGCGTGTATGAATGCTATGTGAATGCTATAAGAATACTATGAGAATGCTATGAGATCTATTTATGCGAAGTTCCATTTGGACTTCTGCTCACTACTAGTTAGCCGAATGTGTAGCTCCAGCTGGTATGCGATAGTTCCGGAGAACTATAAGCGCGCGGGAATTATATTGGTTTTTTTTATTTGGGTTGGGATACCCTGGTATGATGTGTTGTTGTGTTGATAATCTAAATACTACTGCATGCATTCTGCTTTCATATTGCACTATTGTCCACACTCTTAAATTCTAGCACAGCAACTGGGTTTACTTCTAAACCTACGAGCTCACCAACTTTATGTTGACCTTTCAAGTATCATTTTCAGTTGTTGTGAATGATCAATGAGGTCAGGATAGCAAGCTTTAGTAGACTTTAAGATCATCCCTTGAGGATTCATTCTATGGAGACTACACTTTAGAAATTCTATTTATGTTTTGTTTTGGATATTTAGACTTGTATCACTTCGGTGTTGAGGAGGGGATTTTGTAATCATTCAAACCATGTGATGTGTTTCTTGACTTGTCTTGGCACAAGTTCCATGCTTGTTGTCGGAGAACGTTGTGCCACTTTGTTTTAATGCATTTAGATTTCTCTATATTGACGCTATGTGTTATGACAATCAATTCTCCGTCACGCCTTATGTTTTCGCCATAGTCGGGGTGTGATAATTAAATTCACACAGGTGCCTAAATCGGCTAAGGTATCAAAAGGCTTGGAGTCCCCTAGTCTACAAGGCAGGGTGAATAGTCCGGGATCCTTTATTTTCTTAGGCATTTCGCCTTGAATGAATGCGGACCCATTTTTGCCTAGCTTTAAACTTTCTACGTATTTATCCAGAATCGCATTGTACATTGGAGCATGAGCTAGAACTTCAAGAACCGGTAAGTTAAGATGCAATTCCTTAAATTCATCTTCTAAAGTTTGTTCAGGTTCTTTTGATTTTGGTGTTCCAATTTCATTGACCATTAATGTTTTAACTTGTGGGTGGTCTTTTGATAATTATTTATTTGTTTAGAACATGTTTTAATAGCATTGATCGAATTAAGGGGATAGGATGAGTTTTGGGGGTCTTCTATTGGGGTGAGAACGAGCAAACAAAACCGAAGAGATAGAGTTAACATTCAGTTTTGGGTTCTCAACCGTATTACTTGGGAGTCCTCCCGTCATTCGATCATTTATGGCCTTCAAGAATGTGTCAATTTTATTGGTCATCTCGCTTTGTTGGTGTTTGAAATCAGCTTTAAACTTAGACAATCTAGCATCTTGAGATGCCATAAAGTTAGAAACCAATCCTTCGAGATTTGATTGATTATTAAATTTTTGAGGATTGTTGTTGAAGGAGCGGTTCGAGAACGAACCGATAGGCTGAAAACTATTAGGTGAGTTCTGAAAAATTATTTTGATAAATTTGAGGTTGCCTCCGCCTAAGGTTTGGGTGACTTTTCCATGACAGATTATAGGTGTCACCAATATTATTTTGCTCAGGTTTGTAAGTGAATCATTTGCCTCCCGCTTCATTGGTACGTAAGGATGCTTAATCAACAAAAGCTTGCTCGGAATTTTCCATAGAATATTAAGTGTCGTGGGGACCACTACAAATCTCACATGAAGAAGTAATTTTTTCACTTGAACAGGCGGGTTAGGAGTAAGATAAGCTTCCATCAAGCATTGGAATTGGTTTTTGAGCTCCATGAGACGACGGTCGGATGTACTCGGGACATCTTAAGGCAAAGAGATTGCCTTGACTGGTTTAGCAAAGTCTCTTAGGTCACTCCAACTTTCGTTGTCATAGAGGGAGAGGTCCTCTAATAGTGCCCAAGACTCTTTGGCATTTTTGTCACGTAGCTTACCATCGGCCGATTGGTCGATGGTTCTCCTTGTGGCGGGATTGACATGTTCATAAAAGATTTGGACTTAGAGCCAAAGGTCGATACCATGATGAGAGACTTTTTGAAGTAAGTCCTTAAAATGAGTCCATGCTTTAGAAAGAGATTCACCTTGATGTTATTGGAAACTCAAGATGTCATTATGGAGTTTAGCAGTTCTTCCTGGTGGAAAGAATTGAGCAAGGAAACGGGTAGTAAGATCCTCCCAAGTGGAGATGGATCATGTTGGAAGACGTTCAAGCCAATAGCTAGCTTAATTGCGAAGGGAAAATTGAAATAAATGCAAACGCGTCCTTTCCCTATTTGCAACATCAAGTTCAAGTAAGTCCATAAGTTTTAGAAAATTCTTAAGATGTTGGTTTGGATCCTCAGACCGAAGTTCGTGGAATGAGCTTCCGTTTTGCACCAACCGGATGGTGTCGGATCGTAGAGGCACCACATTGTTACCATCATGGAGTTCAATGGTGTTTTGATAGCCCTCGTGGCATGGTCTGGAATAGTCTCCTATGGTACGGATAAGATTTTCTTCTCTAATGGTGGTCAACGAAAAGAGTTTTACAAAACAAAGGGAACAGTAAAAAGACAGACTACAAGAAAGCTAATTGACAGAAAATAAAATCTCACTTGATAGGAATCAAGCGAGTAGACCTAAGCTAAATAAAATTCAAAACCAATACTATTCCCCACGCTGCGGCGCCAAAAACATGATGTGCAGTCGTTGTAAACTGACAAGAAGTTTTACAACTCCCTAGGCAGTGTACCTAATCGTTGTAGTGTAGTATAGACAAGACTCGGGGTTGTTATCATTCTCTAGGGGAATAGCGTGTGAAGTTTCAAACTAAACGTAACTAAGGTCTAGGGGTTGAAAGAAGATTATTTTTATATTTTTGTATTTTATGAAAGCAGGTAAAATCTCTAGTTGAAGGGGGTTTGGTTTTAAGTTAATTAAATTAAATAAACTAAATTAAATCTAAAAAGCTGTGGAAAAGCGTATAGGTAAATAAATGTGTTTACTTAATCCTGCAATAACCCTTAGTTTGCTTATCCTAATTCTATTGTCCGTCACCCTTGTTATGCGATGTGTAAGTATTTCCTAATTCATGAAAAAATTATACGAACCCGCCATCTATGTAATATTCCATTAAGCCAACAAGAAACAATATTAAAAAGATCTAAAAACTAAGTTTCATGCAATCATAAGTAAACACTAATAGATCTAGCCTAGCATGTTAAAGAGAAGAAAAGAACAATGATTAATCAGACAACAAGAGATATTGAAAGATTAAAGGATAAAGAACTTCACTTGATTAAAACATGGATTAATTGGTGGATACAAAAGGTTAACCCTAAAAACGACCTAAAAGCTTATAAAAATTGGCTCCCTAAGATACCCTACAAATTCTCCCAAGTTTCACTCCTAAAACCCTAAAACTGAGTTTCTATATATAGAAAAACAATCATGACGGCGTTGCGCCGTCGCTACGCCGGATATTCTAGGGTTTGGTTAAGTCGATTACGTTCTAACACCGTATCAAAGATCCTAACGTCGTCGTTTGCAAATCTTGATGCCGTCGCAAGGAATCGCGACGCCGTCTCCACAGTCTGTATGGTTTTTCTTCATCGACTTTGGTGTAGAGTTGTAATCTCGTTTGTTTCTTCCCAAAATGAGACCAAGTTAAGTATATTTCCTCTAAAAGCCATCCAATTACTAAAAACACAAAAAGAAATAATTATGCACATATTTTGAGCATATTTGCATGATTTAGGGGTTAAATGATCCCGAAAAAGTATATAAAATGACACCTCATCAGTGTACGAGGGACGGGTAAATTTTAAGTACAAATGAGGGATGGGTTAAGTTTCAAGTTGGACAACGTTAGGTGTGTTCCCCAATTAAGACAAAACTTGATATCGTTTTGCATTCTTGAAAAAGAGGGTTTTACCATGAAGATATAGTCGAGCAAGATTGAGGTTATAAAGGGTTCGCTGGTGGTACTATTAGGAACAAGAAGGGCTAATTACATATCTACCCAAGACGGTCAGGCAATGACTAGGAAGACATTAAAGGGTAGGAAGCAGTTAGGAGAATATTAGACTGGGTGAAAGATCAAGATGGGTAATGTTCTTAATTCTTGTAATTAAGGGTCTACACAACAATGTATGAAGAGTGGGGTCGTCAAACATTTAGTTGTTGCAAAGATACAACAGTAGAATGGGTTAGTTGAGGAGACGAGCATGACACTCTTGGCTAAGGTACGTTATTTTCTAATTTAGTCTGGTCTGTCCAAGGTCTTTGGGATAAAGGATACAACCATGTCGTCATATCTAGTAAATAAGTCATTATCATCAGTAATTGGATTCAAGATGCCTATAGATGTGATAGGGTACTTTTGTTGGCTTGCTTGTATAAAGCAATGGATACTTGAACCGAGTAAGGTCAAGTGCATATTCTTGGGATATTGTGAAGATATGATTGGTTATCAGCTTTGGAGGTTAGATGATGTTACTTCAAAGATAGTGATTTACAAGAATATAGGTTTCAATGAGAGTGGAGAATACAAGGAAACTTTCATTGCATATGGTGTATGTACAAGTTTAATGCATGTGTTGCGGGCATGTTAGTTTGAGGTGGAACAGCTAGGAGATCATACATTTGGGGTGGAACCTTAGGGGAATGTCAGTCAGGTAGCTGGTTCACAAAATGTACAAACTTAAAAAATTTATAGGTTGTCATCTCGCACGTAATAAGGAGCAACACTCCACATAAGAACTATTCATGTATAGGGAAGATGGTAATGAGACTGTTTTTGTAGTTACTAGAGCAAAGAAGATATATGCACATGAGTCATTAACTTTCATTGATATAGTTGCTTGTAAGGCGATTTCCAAGTGAAAGGCTGCATTGAACAAAGAAATGGATGTTAGGTCAGATGTGTATGTGCTCAACAATAATTGCATGATAAGCATTGACGACAAAAATGGCTATTACTGGGAATATGCACTAGGTATGTTCATACAACTATCTCTCTATATAAATGATGTAGGTCCAAAGTCTTGGATCTGTTTAGCCTTTTGTAAGATAATAGCTAACTTGAATAAATCCAAATCAACTATATGA
>BQNB010181740.1:0-12565 GCA_026074375.1 Tanacetum coccineum
TGAAGAATGTTACGGCGTAACACCAAAAATGGTTACATTGTAATATAAATTAAGCAAGTACGAAGATCAAGGACAAGGTTACGGCGTAACACCATATCTAGTTACGCCGTAACCATATATTTAGAAGGAAATCTTGTCAAAGTTAGAGTTATGGTGTAACACCATATCCAGTTACGCCATAACCATGAAGATCTATAAATATGGAATGAAGATCACGTACTTATAGACATTATTTGAAGGTTACGGTGTAACACCATATCTGGTTACGTCGTAACAACTGCTTAAATATGGAATGCCGTGCATGATGGTTATAGCATAACACCTTTATTGGTTGTGCCGTAACAGGTTCAACACATATAAATAGAGGCCTCATTCAAGCTATTCCGACATCACTTCCTCCACAACTAATTAGAGAGGCGACAAAGGCTTCCAACCTTCAAAGAATTCCACCTGGAGTCCAAGGGAGATCACACTTTACTTGCTTTTTGTATTTAATCGTTCAAATATGAATAGTGTAAGAATTATGAGTTTTCAATCTATGATTTCTTCTATTTCTTGTTGTGTTTCCATTACCATGAGCCGCTAAGCACTTAAAGTGCTGGCCTTGTTATGTAGTTACTTGTTGTTATGGATTGTTTCTTGTTAGATTAGGGTTTCGTAGATATCCTTGACTATCGTGTAACCTGGGTTTGGTAGTACAGGTGTTTGGACCCTAGGATTAGCCCCATTAATTATATTATCTATTCAATATAGATCCCAGTGGGTACTAGGAGTGATCACTACTTCCTTACCTAGTGTAGGAACTAACCGGTCATCGCACTTATCACTTAATATACTTAAAAAGCACTGGAACTCTTTTTGAGAGGGTTAATAATCTTTATAGGTTATTAGATATGTTTTGGGAATAGTTGGGTTTAATCACTACAATCTGGATAACCTACCTCCCAGATGATTTGGGACTGATTCGGAATCGCAGGAGTAATAGGAATTAGCTATAATGCAACATTCAATCTATCGAACTGTAGAAACCACTAATGAAACATAGTTAAGTCATTGCAAGGAAAAAGGTTTTTTCATAACAAGTAATGAAGTAACTAGCGTTTAGCATGTTTCTCCTCTTAATATCTCCAACTATTTTATTTATAGTTATTTATTTTATTATTATTTATTTCAATTCAACTCAAAACCATTTTCAAAGGTGACATTTCAAATTAAAACTAATTACAACTTAGCTCTTGGGACGACCTCGGATTTACCATTCTATACTACCCACGATCGGGTTCTCTGCCCGTTAGTGTGTTGTCAGGTAGATCGAGTTTTATAAATTTAAAACTTGGTAAAAAATATATTTTAAAATAAAATACGCATCAAGTTTTTGGCCCCGTTGCCATGGAGCTAAGAATCATTAGTTTTAACATGAGTAATACAGAACAACCAGAATCAACTATCAACGAATACCTAACTAGGGTAAGAGACGACAACGGACCTAGAGTTGTCAAACCGTTATTTGAAGAAAATATTAAGTTCGAATTCTGGGGTCAATGTATTAATGAATTAAAGGACAATGTGTTCCTTGGAAACAATGACGAAAATCCCCCCGAACACATCTCAAATATCACATCTATTGTCAATCTCTTCCAATATCCTAGAGTATCAAGAGACCAGGTAATGGTCATGGCATTCCCTTTTACGTTGAAAGGAAAAGCCAGACTATGGAAAACAGGTTGTCAACAGGATCCATTACAACCTGGGACCTCCTGAAAAACGCCTTTCTAAGCAGATACCGCCTACTATCCCAAATTATCAGACAAACCAAGGCTATCAAAAATTTTGGCCAAGAATGCAACGAACCCTTACATCTTGCATGGGAACGGTTCAATGATCTGCTTTATAATTGTCCAGAGCATAAAATCAATGAGCACGAACAACTACAAATTTTCTACCAAGGACTGGACCCCAAAACTAGAAAGAAGGCGGATTTCATGGGACCTATCCCAATAATGACACCAGCCGCTGGAATTAAGGCCATCGATGAATTGTCAAAACACTCTCTCAATCCTGGTATAAAGAAGAGGAATACAAGGAAAATGATTTTGACAAAGTACTCAAACATATCAACAATTTTGAAGACAACATTAGTGTTCTTAACGAGGAAGTACGAATGGTGCAACACCAGTACAAAACTCCAAATGATGAAAGGGATACTCTTCTTGGAGAAACCGTAAGCTCCTTCATTAAAAAGCTCACTGGAGGCAAAAGAAGAGCGAGAGTTTTGATTGGAGAAATAAAAGGAATTACGATAGGACGTTCAAAAATTAGGCTTCCGCTATTAAAACTATTGAAAAAAACCTTGGCCAAATTGATGAATCAATACACGGGAGGGGGGTTGATGCTCTTCTAAGCTTTACCAAAACAAATCCAAGAGGATTAGCTCACGCTATTACCACTCGCAGTGGGCTAAACTACCAACCTCCTAAAAACCCCCTTGAGAGGCAACGGCCTACAAAACATTACCACCGAACATATCCCTACCACTGAGAAAATAACTCCTGAACAAACACATAATAGCACAAAAAAAACATATCCACCTATCCCTTTTCCTCCCATGACAACCAAAAAGAAGGCGAAGGAAAAGAACAGTTCCAAAACTTCCTAGGGAACCTCTAGTAACTCCACATCAACATCCCCTTTATAGAAGCCCTCAAACAAATGCCAAAATACGCCAAGTTTATGAAGGATCTTCTTTTAAGAAAGGGAAAGGGAAGCGAAGCATCTAAAATTATATTAAATGAACAATGCTCTGCAGTCGTTCTGAACAAAGTCCCTCCTAAAGAAAAGGACCCAGGAGGTTTCACTATACCTTGTGTAATAGGACAAAGTAGAATTACAAAGGCCTTGCCTGATTTGGGGGGCTAAGCATAAGCTTGATGGCCAATAAACACGATGTTCTACGACAAACCTAGGTGCTCTTAAACCCACACAAATGTGTATCGAGCTTGCAATTAAAACCACTCAGTTTCCAAAAGGGATTGCAGAAAATGTCGTGGTAAAGATCGACAAATTTGTTTTCCCAGTCGACTTTTTAATACTTGATATAGAAGAAGACCATAGAATTCTCATTATTCTAGGAAGACCATTTTTGGCAACAACACATGCCATGATTGATGTTTTTAATAAAAAGATATCCTTCGAAGTAGGAGATGAAATCATCACCTTTGATTTAGAAAAATCTATGAGATTTTCCCCGTCTGATGAGGACACCTGCCATTCTACGGACATAATTAACATTTCCATCATCGACAATATTAAATAAATTCTTCCTCAAAACCACGATAATTCGATTGAACCCGTTCTTGACCATCTGCCTGAAGATTGTAATAACCCTGATCTCTTTACTGCAAATTCTATCGACGAAGAAAAACCTACCCCAAAACTCAAAGAACTCCCCTCCCACTTAGAATATAATTTTTTGGACAACAAACGCAAATTACCTGTCATCATCTCTTCGTTATTATCTGACCAGGAAAAAAGGTTACTATTGGAAGTCCTTACCAAACATAAAAAAGCCCTGGCATGGAAAATCTCTGATATTAAAGGAATCAATCCCTCTTTCTGTACTCATAAAATTTTGATGGAAGAAAATTCCAAACCCACCGTACAACCTTAACGTAGATTAAATCCTAATGTCTAAGACGTCGTAAAAACTAGAATTTTAAAGCTTCTTAACGCATGACCAATCTATGCCAGTTCAGATAGTCCTTGTGGTAACTTAATTCAATTAGGTTCCTAAGAAGGGAGGAACCACTATGATTACCAATAAAGATAATGAACTTATTCCAACACGAACAGTCACAGGATGGAGGGTATGTATTGATTACAGAAAACTTAAAGATGCAACAAGAAAATACCATTTCCCCTTGCCTTTCATTGATCAAATGTTAGAACGACTATCAGAAAAAGAATACTATTGCTTTCTAGATGGATTCTCAGGATATTTCCAAATTCCTTTAGCACCAGAAGACCAGGAAAAGACCACCTTTACTTGTCCCTATGGCACGTTTGCCTACAGAAGAATGCCTTTTGGGTTATGTAACGCTCCTGCCACATTTTAGCGATGCATGACAGCAATCTTCCATGACATGTGTAAAGATTTTATGGAAGTATTCATGGATGACTTCTCCGTGTGTACGAAAAAATTCTTTCGAACTGTCCCCTTAATAATTTATCAAAAATGTTAGCCAGATGTGAAGAAACGAACCTAGTTCTCAATTGGGAAAAATGCCATTTTATGGTCAAAGAAGGAATTGTTTTAGGGCATAAAATATCAAAAGCAGGAATAGAAGTTGATAAAGCTAAAGTTGATGTGATCGCTAGTTTACCTTACCCAACCAACATCAAAGGTATACAAAGCTTTTTAGTACATGGCGGGTTCTATAGAAGATTCATTAAGGATTTTTCTAAAATAGCCCGACCTATGACTCAGTTGTTGATGAAAGACGCAAAATTTGACTTCTCAGACGAATGCATAAAATCATTTGACATACTTCGGGATAAACTTATCACCGCTCCGGTAATCATTGCCCCTAATTGGGATTTAGATTTTAAGTTAATGTGTGACGCCAGCGACTATGCTGTTGAAGCTGTTCTAGGACAAAAGATTGAGAAAAATTTCGCCCAATTTATTATGCAAGTAAAACTATGAACAATGCTCAAGAACATTATACTACTACTGAAAAGGAACTATTAGTAGTAGTATACGCATTCGACAAATTTAGGTCCTATTTAATAATGTCTAAAACGGTGGTTTACACTAATCATTCAGCCCTCAAATATCTCTTCAGCAAACAAGATGCTAAACCTAGACTAATAAGGTGGGTCTTACTTCTTCAGGAATTCACTATCGAAATTAAGGATAAAAAGGGGACTGAAAACGTAGCTGTTGACCATCTCTCTAGACATGAAAATCCGGGTTTGGAGGAATTAAACGAAGATACCATACAAGATAATTTTCCTGACGAACACCTCATGGTTATTAAACTTAAGAATACTGAAACAGGCCATGGTACGCAGATTTTGCGAATTTCCTCGTCTCTAAGGTCGTTCCTCAACATCTGACTTATTATTTAAGAAAAAAAATATTAAACGATGTACGGAAATACATATGGGACGACCCATACCTCTTCAAATCGTGTCTGATGTAATTAGTAGAAAGGTGTGTTTTCGGTAGAGAATTACACGAAATCCTAAAACATTGCCACAAGGGACCTACGGGAGGTCATTACGGGGCAGATATTACCGCACGAAAGATCTTCGAGTCTGGATTCTATTAGCCAACCATTTTTAAGGATGCGGCAAAATATGTTCAAAGGTGTGATACTTGTCAACGGGCAGGAAATATTTCCTCACGGAACCAAATGCCCTTAACTAACATTCTTGTCAGTGAGGTCTTTGACATCTGGGGGATTGATTTCATGGGACCTTTTCCCTCCTCGAGAAAAAACAAATATATTCTTGTAGCTATCGATTAACTTTCAGATGGGTCGAGGCCGAAGCCCTACCTACTAATGATGCACGTGTCGTAGTGAAATTCCTAAAAATATTTTCTAGATTTGGAGTTCCGAAGGCTCTAATTAGCGATCGTGGAACACATTTTTGCAATTCCCTCCTCAAAAAAACACTTAAGAAATATGGAATATGTTGGGATTAAAAGTCTTTTTGATGCTGTTAGAATTACTGCTAATAAGTTTATTTTAATCACTGCTCTGATGAATTAGATCTGCTCATGAACTTCAAAGAACATTATACTAAGTAGATTACTACTTTACTACTGCTGGTACAAAAGTTATCTAGCTAGTGAAAGTTATTACTAGGCTAGTGACAAAGACCTAGCTTGAAGTTAAGTGCTGAAGAGTTACTACTGCTCAAGAAAATATTCTAAGTACTGCTAGTGTTAAGTTAGTACCGCTAGTGTAAGTTAGTAATGTTTGTTAGTACTGCTTAGTTGATATGTAATTAGTGATGCGAGAGAGAGCGAGAGAAAAGATTTTATATACATAGGAAAGTATTGTAAGCCGAGTAGGACTCCTTGGTGTATAAAAGGAGGTCCTGAGGAATAGAGATTGATACATCAGTATAGTACCAAAACCAAAAATCAATCTTTTTCTTAGCTTCAAGGTCTTTGTAACCCTAATACTTTAAGACTATTCGTATTATTATCATTAATAATATTGGAGCTTGTTTGTTCATCGTTTTACTGTTTCATTGATAATTCTTCTTAATATTAAAGATTAGATTCCACATAATCTTTAATACATTCAAATAAAGCTTTTACTATAGTTGTGTTAGATTTATCTAATATTACTAAACCTTAAACAAGCATAAAGAATTCGATCTATTGAAGTGGGATCAACAAGTGGTATCAGAGCTTGTTGAAAAAAAACTTTGAATAAGAAGAACCTGTTTTTATACATAAGATCTTTTGCTAAAAGATATGGATCAAGATTCTGCACACATGGTGGTTGCATCCAAAGTTCCCATGCTCAAACCTGGTGAGTTTAAGATATGGAGATGAGGATTGAACAATATATCCAGATGATAGACTATGCATTGTGGGAAGTCATAGAGAATGGTGCAACCTTGCCAAAAACAACAATTGTGGAAGGAGTTATGACAGAGATGCCTATTACTACTACTGAAGAAAAGGCTCAGAAGATTGGAGGTGAAAGCTAGAAGTACTCTAATGATGGGCATTCCCAATGAACATCAGTTAAAGTTTAACTTTATAAAGGATGCTAAAAAGTTGCTGGAAGCGGTAGAAAATAGATTTGGTGGGAATGCAGCTACTAAAAAGACTCAAAGGAATCTCTTAAAGCAGCAATATAAAAACTTCACTGCTCCAAGCTCAGAGATGCTTGATTAAACTTTTGATAGGCTTCAAAAGCTTGTGAGCCAGTTGGAGCTTTTGGATGAAAAGCTTTCACAAGAAGATGTTAATCAGAGGTTATTAAGAAGTTTGTCACCTGAGTGGAACACACATGCTGTTGTGTGGAGGAATAAAGCTGATTTGGATACAATGAGCATGGATGATTTTTACAACAACCTCAAGGTGTATGAACCAGAAGTTAAAAGGGTGTCTAGCTCAAGTTCAAGCACACAGAACATGGCTTTTGTGTCCTTTTCAATAACCAACAACACTAGCACACTAATGAGAAATTATAATAAACTGCTCATGAGTTTCTACTACTGCTCACACTCAGTTAATGCTGCTAACTTCTACAAATAATTGATAACATGAGTGAATGTTGTTAATTTGTGCTTTCTTTGCTAGTCTAATTCATAGTAGTCCTCACTGGTACAGTGAGGACTTGCAACAAATCCATCCAGATGACATGGAAGAGATAGATTTGAGATGGAAAATGGCCATGTTGACTATGAGGGCAAGAAGGTATTTAAAGAATACTGAAGTAAGCTTACTGTAAATGGCAATGAGACTATTGTTTTGATAATTACGAAAGTGGAGTGCTAGACTTTTTGTGCCACAAAAAGGGACACTTTGTTAGCGGAGTGCAAAGCACCAAGGAAATCAAGACAACAAGAAATAAGGAAAGCACAGAAGATGTGCATTGGAAAATAACTACTATTACAGCTTTGTTGACATATGAAGGTCTTGGTGATATGATTGGAGTGATCAGCAAGGAAGGGCCCTAATATACACTCGTGGCTTTCATATTCTTCAAGTCTGACTCAGAGGTATCCGAACGATCTATTTGTTCAAAATCTTGTTTGAAAACTAATAAATCACTTAAATCTCAAAATGATCAACTAGTAAATGATTTAAAGAAATCTGAGTTAATGGTTTTAGGACATAAGACAGGTTTAAAGTCTGTGGAAGAAAAACTTGAAGTTTATAAAGCAAATGAGTCTATTTATTCACAAGACATTAAGGGCTTAAAATTCGAAATTCATATAGGATAAATAACTATTAGAGAGCTTAAGAAGAAGCTTGAAATAGTTCAAAAAGAAAAGAATGTCATTCAACTTAATGTAGATAAATTTGAACATGCATTCAAAAGTTTAAACAAGCTCATAGAGTGTCAGAAAGTTGACAATTGCAAGAAAGGTTTAGGCTATAAAAATTATAATGCAGTTCCACCTCCCTACATAGGAAATTTCATGCCTCCAACACCTGACTTGTCTTTTACAGGTTTAGATAAGTTTGTTAATGAGCCTGTAGTTGAGAACTGTAAAGCTATGTCTAGTGAAGAAGAGCCTAAGGTAGTTAGGAAGAATGATGATGCCCCAATTTATATGAAGAACGGTGTCAATGATGAGAAGAGGATGTGTCTCACCTAAACTTAGAAAAGAAAACGGTTAGGCCTAGAATTGTTAAGAAAGAGTTTGTCAAATCTAAACAACAAGAAAAATCTACTAGGAAAACTGTTAAACAAGTTGAGCAACATAGGCAAAACACTCACAGTCTGAGAGGAAATCAAAGAAATTAGAACAATATGATGTCTCAAAAACTAGGAAGCAATTTTGAGATGTTTAATAAGGCCTACTATGTGTGTGGAAGCTTTGATCATTTGCAGGTTGATTGCAATTACCATCAAAAATAGTTTCAAAATCAAAGGATGGTAAAACCTATTTGGAACAATGCTCAAAGGGTGAATCATCAAAACTTTGCCAAAAAGACTCACCCCTGTGCTTATAAGAACTTGGTTCCAAGAGCAGTACTAATGAAGTCTGGTTTAGTATCAATTAATACTGCTAGACAAAATATTTCAAAAACAGCAGTATTGGTTAATATTGCTAGACAAGTTAATGTTGCTCACTCAAAAACAACAGTGAATGCTGCTAGACCAATGTCATATCTTTCTAAAACAGCACATTCAATTATTAAGAGGCCCATTCATAAGAACACGACATTTAAAACAGTAATATTAATCAAAAGGTTAATACTATTAGGGGTAAAAAATTTAATACTGCTAGACCAAAAGCAGTAGTTAATGTTGTTAAGGGAAATAATTATAATGTTGTTAAGGCATCAGCTTGTTAGGTTTGGAAACCAAAGCATAAAGTTTTAGACCATGTTTCTAAACACAACAGTGCATCAATAGCCCTAAAAAAGTTTGATTATGTTGATGCACAAGGCAGATCCAAGTTAGTGATGGCTTGGGTCTCCAAAAGAAACTGATTTTCTTATCTAATGTGCAAGGCAATCCACAAATGGATTTACAAGATCAAGGAGTGATTGATAGTGGATGCTCAAGGCACATGACAGGGAACATGTCCTATCGTACAAACTATAAAGAGATAGATGGAGGATATGTTGTTTTTGGAGGGAACCCCAAATGAGGGAAAATCACAAGAAAAAGGTACCATTAAAACTGGTAATCTAGATTTTGAAAATGTGTATTTTGTGAGAGAGTTAAAGTTTAATCTCTTTAGTGTCTCACAAATGTGTGATAAAAAGAATAGTGTTCTTTTTAATGACACTAAATGTATTGTTTTATCTCCAAACTTTAAGTTAATTGATGAAAGTTAAGTTTTACTTAGAGTTCATAGAAAGAACAATATGTATAGTGTTGATTTAAAGAACATAGTTCCTAAAGGAGGTTTAACTTGCCTATTTACAAAAGCCACATCTGATGAATCTAAACTTTGGCATAGAATGCTAGGTCATTTAAATTTTAAAACCATGAATAAATTGGTTAAGGGAAATATTGTAAGAAGTTTACCTTCCAAACTTTTTTGAAAATGATGAAACCTTTGTTGCTTGTCAAAAGGGAAAGTAACACAAAGCCTCTTGTAAGTCTAAAATAGAAAACTCAATCAGTCTTCCTTTACATTTATTGCATATGGATTTGTTTAGACCAACATTTGTAAAAATCCTAATGAAGAAAAGGTATTGCCTAGTTGTCACAAATGATTATAGTAGGTTTACATTGGTTTTTTTCTAGCTACTAAGGATGAGACTAGTGGCATTCTTAAGTCCTTTATAACTGGTATAGAAAATCTAGTAGATCACAAGGTTAAGGTGATTAGATGTGATAATGGGACTGAGTTCAAAAACAGAGAAATGAATTAGTTTTGTGAGATGAAGGGTATTTTGAGACAATTTAGTATAACTAAAATTCCTTAACAAAATAGAGTTGCTGAGAGGAGGAATATGACACTAATTAAGGCTGCTAGGACTATGCTAGTTTATTCTAAGTTGTCAACTACTTTTTGGGCAGAAGCAGTTAATACTGCTTGCTATGTGCAAAATAGAGTGTTAGTAGTTAAGCCTCATAACAAGACCCCATATGAACTTTTTCATAGTAGAACACCAACTTTAAGTTTTATGAGACCATTTGGGTGTCCTATTACTATTCTTAATACCATAGATCACTTAGGCAAATTTGATGGTAAGGTTGGTGAAGGTTTCTTTGTTGGATACTCTTTGAATAGTAAAGCCTTTAGAGTATTCAATAGTAGAACAAGGATAGTGGAAGAAAACTTGCATATTAGGTTTAGTGAGAGTACACCTAATGTTGTAGGTAGTAGACCAGATTGGCTATTTGATATTGATGCACTAACAAGAACAATGAATTATGAGCCAATTGTTGCAGGTACACAATCTAATGGTTTTGCAGGTACAAAAGCAAGTGATAATGTAGGTCAAGCTAGAAAGGAGACAAAACCTGTCAAAGATTATATTTTGCTACCATTATGGACTGCTGATCCACCATATTCCCAGGATCTAAAGAGTTCTCATGATGATGGATCCAAACCTTCAAGTGATGATGGAAAGAAGGTTTATGAAGATCCAAGAAAAGATAGTGAATGTAATGATCAAGAGAAGGAAGATAATGTTAACAGCACTAACAATGTTAATGCTGCTAGCACAAATGAAGTTAATACTGTTGGTGGAAAAACAAGCATTGAACTTCCATTTGATCAAAATATGCCTGCTTTGGAAGATTATAGCATATTTGACTTCTCAAGAGATGATAAAGATGATGGTGCAAAAGCTGACATAAACAATTTGGATACAACAATCCAAGTCATTCCTAGTCCAACTACAAGAATTCATAAAGATCATCCTCTTGATCAATTGATTGGAGATTTGAAATCAGCTACACAAACAAGAAAGATGTTAAAGAATTTGAAGGAACATAGGTTTGTTAGTTCTATTCAACAAAGAACAGACCATAAAGACCTTCAAAACTGCTTGTTTGCTTTCTTTTTATCACAGGAAGAACCCAAAAAGGTAATTTATGCATTGAAGGATCTAAGCTGGATAGAGGATATGCAGGAAGAGCTTCTACAATTCAAGTTATAAGAAGTTTGGATTTTAGTGGATTTACCAAATGGAAAAAAAGGGCTATAGGCACTAAGTGGGTTTTCAGGAATAAAAATGATGAAAAGGGAATTGTAATAAGAAATAAAGCAAGATTGGTTGCTCAAGGGTACACACAAGAAGAATGGATTGACTATGATGAAGTCTTTGCCCCTGTTGCAAGAATTAAAGCAATTAGGCTATTTTTAGCTTATGCTTCATTTAAAGATTTTGTGGTATATCAAATGGATCTAAAAAGTGTTTTTCTCTATGGGAAGATTAAACAAGAGGTGTATGTATGTCTACCACCAGGATTTAAAGATCCAGACTTTCCTGATACAGTATACAAGGTTGAAAAGGCACTGTATGGACTACATCAAGCTCCTAAAGCTTGGTATGAAACCTTGTCAACATATCTGTTGGACAATGGGTTTCAAAGAGGGAAAATTGACAAGACCTTATTCATCAAAAGGCACAAAGGTGATATTTTGCTGGTCCAAGTTTATGTGGATGATATCATCTTTGGTTCAACAAAGAAGGAGCTATGCAATGCATTTGAGAAGTTAATGCATGAGAAATTTCAGATGAGTTTTATGAGAGAACTTACATTCTTCATAGGATTAAATGTGCAGCAGAAGAAGGATGACATATTTATTAGTCAAGATAAATATGTTGTTGAAATTTTAAAGAAATTTGGGTTTACAGAAGTCAAGACTGCAAGCACACCAATGGAAACTCAAAAGCCTCTGCTCAAGGATGAAGATGGTGAAGAAGTGGATGTTCATATGTATAGGTCAATGATTGGTTCATTGATGTATCTTACATCTTCAAGACCTGACATCATGTCTAAAAGTTTTACATCTTTATGCTGTGAAAAGGATTTTTAGGTACTTAAAAGGTCAACCAAAATTGGGCCTTTGGTATCTAAAAGATTCTCCTTTTGATTTGGTAGCATACACTGATAGTGATTATGCTAGAGCAAGCTTGGATAGGAAGTCTACAATAGGAGGTTGTCAATTTCTTGGATGTAGATTAATATCATGGCAGTGCAAGAAACAGACAGTGGTTGTAATTTTATGCATACCAAGATTTTTATTGACAATAACAGTACTATTTGCATAATTAAAAATCATGTTTTTCATTAAAAAAACAAAGCATTATCAGACATCATTTTATTAGATATTGCAATGAAAAGAAATTGATTCAAATGGTCAAAATCCATACTGACAAGAATGTTGCAGATTT
>BQNB010181742.1:0-12564 GCA_026074375.1 Tanacetum coccineum
TACCGTAGAGTATCAAATAAGATGTTAATAGTTTTCGAGCTATCTAGATCAGAAATTTAGGTACATGTTGAAACCACGTGGTTCGTGTGAAATCGTATGAGTTATGAAGTTCTAGTATAAATCTAATATGATTTACTATAATTACCGTTGTATAGTGATTCAGATCATCAGATGTTTATAGTCGTTTGAGCTAGTCAGGGCTGATAATGTAGGTACATTTTGAAATCACGTGTTTTGTTTGCTTACATTAGTAATTAGTTGTGTGAAGTTATTTGAATTGTTAAGTTATTTGATACTGTAGACTAGAGGATCGGATGTTCATAGTTTTGAGCTTTTAGTTTTCGCGCAGGTATATATAGGTACATCCTGGAATCACGTGTTTGTACATTAGACACACTTGGAATTAGCTGAGTCAGTTATGACATTTGTGGCAGGTTTAGTTGGTTGTAATTTCTGATTTTTGTTTGATTGTGTAGCTCACATTATCCTATATTGCTAGTTTTTGAGCTATTTTGGTACGTCTTGAGATTGTGCTGTTTTTACACCCTAGAAGTCTAAAAGTTAGCAAGTAGATGCATCGATCATTTGAATAGTGGACATTTGGTTTAGTTTGGATATTGTAGAATAGTGAATCAGGTGTTTATATGTTTTTTGAGTTACTAGGGGAAGGATCGAAGGAATTTAGGTACATCTTGAGATCATGTAGTTTGGTATACTCACATTAGGAAGTACTTGTGTGAACTTCTAATTGAATCAGTTATGCTATTTCTGTTGGGTATAGTTGACTGTTGTCTGATCTGGTTTTGAAAATGTAGGCTACTAGAGTAGAGACTTAGATATGCATAGTTTTTGAGCTATTTAGGGCAGACATTTAGGCCCATATAGAAATCATGTGCTTTTGGTTGCTAAAGCTAGGGTTACTTGTATGAAATCATTTGACTTGTGATGTTCTAGTTAACAAATTGTGATAATGAAACCTAATTTATACTATGCCTAATTTTGTAACATGTCACTTCTTATTTTAATCAGCTACTGATCCTGGGAGCTTCAATAACAGTGTCGCAGGGCAACAGGTACGTGCTATAATCTATAAATTTGGAGTTTTCCAGTTGACGTTTCAACTTTGTTCGCTAGCAAACCAAACCTATCAAGTCTCTTGTATCCACACCAACTTATAACCGAGTCTAGCATTTTTATGAACATAAAACAAAGATATGATGCAACTACAAACAGGGTATTGTTGATTTGTTGTTAAGATAATGTTATCTAAATCTATATGTATTTTCACAAGGAAAACACAGGGTTATGCATAATCTTTCCCAGTACCTACTTCTAGCTAGGGACTTGGTTCTTTTTCTCTTTCGTTTCATTCTTTGCTGATACCTTTTACTTGTCAGGCAGTACTGGAAACTGTTGCTAGAGTAAAGTCAAAGAGAAATGACACCAAAGAAGAGAAGTATGTGTTGCTTTTTGTATAAAATTTTCTTTTTTGAGATATGTTTCTTGCTGATGTTGCTCTTTGTCTTCATGGTGTTCAATACTTTAATATACATGGTCTTTATGTTGATTGTGTTTAGGTCATTTCAGCTTCATGATGTTTTCAATTTGGACGATGAGAACCGTCCTGAAGATACACCAAGACTGATAGACAGCAAGGTAATTCTATAAGCTTTTAAATATATGATGTACAAGTGTGTGAATTGGGTCTTATTAAGCACATTCCGTAGGATGGATTGCCCTTTTTATTTATGTGTTTGTTTGTGCATGTGTGTGTATTTGAAATTCAAAATCAATATCATGAAGCTGACCTTATATTGCCATATTGGCAATCTTTGTTCAGGATAATGTCTTTATCATGTCCAATCCCAAGTCTAAGTACCCCGTGCTACAATTGGACCTAAGGTATGTCTTTAACCTCCACCCAATAAGACACCAATTCATCCTTTGTGTCTCTTGTTACTTTTTTGACGAAAAATATAGTTAGTTTGGTAGCTAATGTCTATCATTATAACTTTTTGGCAGATTGATATCTGATTTGGTTGTCGTCATTGTCTCTGCAACTTGTGGTGGCATTGCGTTTGCTTGTGCTGGGCAGCCGGTCTGGTCATTATTAATGCTTTATAATTCTTCCATAACTTTTAAAGATGCGTGTCAAGTGAATAATCCTTTTGCATTATTGTAACATCTGTCTGCGCCATAAAACCATGCAGGTTATCACTGGATATTTGCTAGCAGGATCTGTGATTGGACCCGGGGGCCTTAGCTTCGTTAGTGAACTGGTTCAGGTATTTCAGTTCATATCTGTCTTGGCCACCCTGGCAGCAAAGAATACCCATCAGGGTTATTATAAGTATCCCGTTTTGCTGCCTGCAGGTTGAGACTGTTGCCCAGTTTGGTGTCATTTTTCTTCTTTTTGCATTGGGACTGGAATTCTCAGCAGCAAAGGTTTAACTTCCCGCTTATTCCAACATCCGTACTTCCTCCATATGCACACAGAAAGAATTGTACAACTTGTAAAAGAAATTCTATGCTCGAGACTCTTTTAAATCTCTCTTAATCAAGTTCATAATGTTCCGTGATTGCAGCTTCGCATTGTCCGAGCAGTTGCTATCATGGGAGGTCTGCTCCAGATATTTCTTTTTATGTGCTTGTCTGGAGTTATTGCCGTGGTATGTATCTCTTCTATCAGATTTCTCTGTTCCTATTACATGGCTTTTGTGTTATCATGGCATGAATAGTTACCATCTTCCTTTCTTTCACCAAGCATCATGACTGAGAACTATAGCAGCAAAGCATAATTGAAAAATCCTGATACTTCCTTCATATTGTTTGATCTGCGCACTTGTTTTCTTTTCAGTTATGTGGTGGTGAAGCTTCTGAAGGCGTATTTGTTGGTGCCTTCCTTTCCATGTCATCTACGGCAGTGGTAATTATATATCTATTTTGAAATTCTTTAATCTATACATGGAATCATAGAAGTGTTTATCTTTCTGTGCTTTATACGTATCTAGTTTTTAAACCATAAACAGATCATACTTAGTTCTTTTAGATTCCATTAGATCTTATAGTAAGAAACTATTTATATCAATTGCAACTGGTTCAATGTCTAATATCTTCCGGTTATACTCGTTATAAAACAACGTATCTAGAATTCTTGCTTAGCCCTTTTCTGGTTTTGGACTATCGAAATCTTTGCTGGCGCACGGCTCGTCTTGGTATACACAGGTTTTGAAGATTTTGATGGAAAAGAATAGTATTAGCACTCTCTACGGGCAAGTCACTGTTGGTACCCTTATTTTGCAGGTAAGTGTACATATCTTCTATTATTAAAGCAATGAGTGAAGACTACTAGACATTGTTGGTTGTTTGACAATTGGTGTGAATGTGGCTTTGTGTGCTAGGATTGGTGGGTTTATTATTTGCGCTGCATCCGATCCTAGGTGGTACTTCCGGAATGTTTGAAGGCATGTTATCTATGACAAAAACGTAAGAACCTGGATCTAAATAAGTGCATTTGATTGAGTATTATTTAACAACATATTATAAATATATATAAAACACCAGAAATCGGGAAGCGTGCAACTTGGATTAAAAAATTCAACCGAGAATAAAAAATTACGTATATACAGTACATATGCTTTTAATCGCCAGCATTCCACAATCCAACCATACACCCTCCCACACTGGATCCCACCCCTTCCCTCTACCTAGGTAAATAGAAAAAGAAAAAAATATATTTAAAAAACTTACCCTCAAACTATGCACTAAATTGCTAAAACGATTTTTAACTTTTATCTATTTACGACTTTTTTATATAACAAAATTTATTTATCAAATACGGAACGTATGTCTATCAATTCATTCTTAAAAAGATATGCCGTTTAAAAGATGGTCGAATTGCGAACAAAACGAGCCCAATATTACAACGCTTTTGAGGTACGCACGATTTTATTAAAAATGTTGAAGTTTAATATATATTTTTAAAAAAATTACAGAAATAGTCCTTCAGGTTATCGGTTCACTGCAACGTTAGTCCCAACGACTGACAAATAGTACTTGAGGTTATCGGTATGTTGCAAAATTAATCCCGCGCGCTCCGCAGCAGCGCGCGGGTTACGATCCTCGTTTGCTAAATATATATTTGTTTCATTGAGTATTATTTTTGCACTGTACACCTCTAATGACGTCTGTTATCAGGTTGGTGACTTTAATTACGTTCCTGGCTGTTTTGTCGTTATTCTCCCGCACTTGTATACCCTGGTTTATTAATCTTATGATAAGCCTATCGTCCCAGGTATTCAATGTCCCTTTTTAGCTGATCAAATACCCTTATTTGATTCCTGAAAATGATTAAATATGTCTTCAGTCTGATTCATATGTTTTGATGGTATTTCATTGAAAATTTGCAGACCAATGAACTTTATCAGTTGGCGTCTGTGGCTTTCTGCTTGATAGTTGCATCGGTTAGCTTCATTACTCTTCTACATTTTTGCATGATAACTTATACAGTTATACTTTTACCATATGCTTATCCTGGTAATTTGTTATATTATTCAGTGTAGTGACAAGTTGGGTCTAAGTCTCCTGCTGGAGTGATGATATCAACGACTGATCATGCTCAGCATACTCTTGAACAAGTAAGCTCAACTTATGGACCGGCCTAATATTACTGTAATATTTTCATTATCTTTTCTCAAATGAGTCTGGTATCCTATTAAAAAGTGTCAAGACTCAAAGTTTGTGAAAGATATGTGGCAAATAGCTGGCAGTTGAGTCAACCTTGTAAAACAACTCAATAATAAGAGCGCACACACATGGCAAGTTTTATCTTCGTGGCAGACCTGTATATCGTTTTAGTTTTTGTTGCTTTCATGTCTGATCTAAGTCTCGATTAATGTTCCCTGTCTTCTAGATGTATTTTGAATATGTATATATTATGATTAGATCTATTTTCCGAATCTGGCATCCTTTATAGGCAACTCATTTGTCAAAAACTAAGAGCGCGCACAGTCGCACACACTATTTGCTTAATTTGATCTTAATTTGTTTCAGGTCGAACCGATTCGCAATTTCTTTGCTGCTCTTTTCCTTGCGAGCATTGGAATGCTTATTCATGTCAAATTTCTATGGAACCACATTGATATCTTGCTAGCAGCTGTTATTTTGGTGGTTGTAATAAAGACTTTTGTAGTTGCCACAGTAGTCAAAGGATTCGGATACACTAACAAGACCGCTCTTCTTGTAAGGGTTTCTTTTCTTCTTTTGTTGTATATAAATGTTAAGCTTTATTGACAAATGAGCCTTATTCAATAACTTGATGTAGGTTGGAATGTCCCTTGCTCAAATCGGGGAATTCGCATTTGTCCTATTAAGCCGTGCCTCCAATCTTCATCTAATTGAGGTAATATTTCAATCGGTTTCAGGTGCAAGAGTTGGCCAAGTGGTCGGGTCAGGTGAGTTGGGTAATGGGTTTAAAACAGGTTTTTCTACAGGTTCAGGTTGACACAAAACGTTTCTGTGTCCAATTAATTTTGAGTTTTTTTGGTTAGTAGTCTGTCTTAACCATGATTACAAAATGGGTATCATTTCAAAATTGTTCTAGGCTTTTGATGGTGTAAAAAAAACATGATCGACGACTTTTGAGTTTTGACCTGTATGACCCTTTTCAGTCATTATATTTTTTAGCTATTGATTTGTAATGTGATATAACCACCTGTTTTGCAGGGCAAGTTGTATCTACTGCTTCTTGGAACAACAGCTCTCAGTCTGGTACGTAATTTCTCATCATTTTCACCAAAGCGTATAAAAATTGAAACAAAGCAGATACAGATCCACTTTTGAAGCGAACCCAATCATTTTCTGTAGACGAAACTAATTTGACTGTCTGGATATTTGACATAAATTTGATCTAAAGAACTCATTTTTACCATAGTTTTTGGTCTCAATTGCAACATTTTGCTAGTTAAGTTTGCTTAGGAGGGGTTGTTTCGACTTTCGATTTGCTTTTTTTAACAAGAATTTCCTATTGATGGCATTTTTTGGGGGGAGAAATAAGCAGTTTATAATGGCTGCAATGCAACATGATCGATCTTAAAGGGGTAAAATAGAATCACCTGTTGTCTTCGTTCTAACATCATATGAGAGATTTTCGTACCTATTTATGTCTGTCCCATACGAAAATGCCGTTTTTAGTTATATTTTTTCGTTTGCAGGTGACGACACCATTTCTTTTTAAGCTGATTCCTGCGGTTGTACATCTTGGAGTATTATTGCGTTGGTTTTCACCTGAATTGCCCACAGAGGTGATCTACTTTCCTCAAAGAAGTTTTACCAGCAAAACCCGATAGGTTGTACACCGCACTTTAATATGCATTGTACAATATAACCTGTCAAGTAGAGGGGGCAAATTGGTGGGTTGGGTAACGGGTCAAACATCTAACTTTATTTGGTGCTGTTCAGAACGGGTTGCGTCGGTTTGCAAATTTGTCTTTGTTTGATTCCGAAAGTTATAAGTTAGGTACATGACAACACTTATTCACTTTTCCCTAAATATATTTGGATAAAATTATGAAGGAATTTTCTCTTCTTTTTGCATCAAAATTCACCATTTACAACTTTCGCCCTGTTTCCTTCAAGGAATTGTTTCAAATTTGACCCGTTAGAGATAAAACACAACCTGAATTGGCCATTCAGTAGGAAATGGCTCAAATTTACCGCCTCTACCTTCAACCTGCATCGTTATAGTGTTTCTTGAGTTACGCATATGAATTGAATTATTTGCATCATCATTTACCAAAATTACGACTCGTTTTTTCTCAGGTTCTATTTAAAGGAGAACTGTTGCGTTCAGACACTGCCAAGCGTATTAGTTTAATGGTAGACGTCTCTCATGATTTATAATGTACCACTAATATATGAAGTTACGGAAAAGACCATGACTCGAATCTCAGGGTGTAATGGATGAACGTGCTGAAAGAGTTGACTTGAGCTTAAAGTCAAACCTGAAAGAACAAATCTAATATCCACCTTCTACCAGCTAACTACCAAGTAAGAGCGGTAGCCTGTATATGTCTCACACGCTAATTGAGGTTGCACAACTATGTACATATATAGAGATATACATACCCCTCGGATAATTCTGACTACTTGTAGAAATTTTTGATTTTGTAATCTTGCTTTTGTGAAACCATGAACCACTAACTAATGAGGCTAATCGCGTTACACGTTTTCCCCCCCATGTCACCGTACTATCTACTATGATTGGTGGGCATATGTAATGACTACTAGGTTTTTTTGTTTTTTTTTTTTATAACACACTGTTTGCTGTTAGAGCCTTTTTAAACCTTCTTTCCAACATTTTTGCGCTATTTTACATATATACTTCACAGTTTCGAAACAAAAATTTCAGCCTTGCATCGCCGGAAAACAATGTTAGGGGTGTTCATTGTTCGGGTAATAACCGAATAAATCGAAAACCGAAACCGAACAGAACTTATAAGTGAAACGAGTTCGCCAAAACCGAACCGAACTAAAAATTTGTCAATCTGAACCAAAAACCGAATTTTTATAAATATATATATTTTTTTATTTTTCTACATATATCCTAATACAAAAAACAAACCTTTTTTTTTAAAATCAATTTATGGTTGAAATATTTTTTAAAAAATATTTATATAATTAAATTAAAAAAAATAATGTAATTCGAGTTATTCGGGTCAACCCGATAATCGAACTATATTTAAATTCAGTTATCGATTCGGTTTGGTTTTACCTATAAAAAATTTAACTGAACTAACCGAACAACCCGATAACCGAACCAATGAACATCCTAAACAATGTTGTAAAAGTTTATTAAAGAAAAAAAAGTTTGTGTATATGTGATTAGATAAAAGTGGCAGTTAGCCCAATATAAAACAAAGCAAACAATATGTTTTGTTCACATTTACTTGGGCCTTGTAATAGTAATTTTTTATTAGGGCATCTATCTCTTTCACTTACATAATTTACAGCCACCAAATAAACCTTCACAGCCACCAACTACAAAAGTAAAAAACGTCTCAAATAATGATGTTGATAATCTGTCATCATCCACCTCGGTGTATCGGGAATATCGGTTTACAACGTGGTTTAGATTACCTTCATAAACGAGTTGTAAGTTCTTTGTTAAGTTTTTTTATCACTTTACTTGATGTTGTTGTATGTAATCTCACCATGGTTTTTGTTATTGTTTAATTTGCTGCTATTTTGTTCCGATAAATGTTCATGCTATCTTGTTCAGGGCGATAGCGCCCAGAAACTATTTCAAAACTGCATTGTCAGTTTTATACGATAAAAACCCTAATCTGATTTGGTCCTTTTTAGGCAAACCTGTTGAATACATCAACCTACGAAGACAGCCAAGCCGCCCACCGACGATTGTACAGTCGGAATAAGTATCAAGTCGTATCAGGTTCGAAAGGGGAAGGATGATGAGGTTCTCAAGAGACAATAGATTTAACTAATGGTCAAAATGAAAACGGTGAACCAGGTATGAAAAAAAAAAATAAACCTTGAATATATTTGATATGCTATTAGTAATTGTGTGTATAGGATTATGTATCAACCAATGTTCCTTTTAAACCGTGCGTCAATTAATTTGGATAAATCAAGAATTTTGTATGAAAATGTGTGCCATTTAAGGTGCAAAATGTTAAAAAATTATGTATACTAAAACTATAATGTGTGTTTGGTTGTCTGTATAGCAATGGATATTAGTTCTAAATGTGTAACGTGAATGTTTTCTGGTTGATGTGTATATATGCAGTGTTGTGACGTATAAGTTGGTGTTTTAATGATGTGTGTCGTATTGTTAAAACAGTTGGTGTAATAGTTGTTGTTGCATAAATTAGTTAATGTCAATATTATATATATGTTGAGTAAAAGTGGTACAATAGTTGTTACATTTTGAATCGGATAGTGATTTGGTTTGTTATATTGTACCTAGATTTGGTTGTAGACAACACGGAAGCTGATACACATGAAGCGAAAAGAAAGATACCGGAAAAGGGAATGTAGTAAGCGTCTAGACACGAGTGTCTCAGATGTAGCCAACATAGCTTAGTCCCCCAATGTTAAGCAAACACTTGATGAAGCTTGTCAAGTGTTTTCCGTCAGTGACAAAGAAACCAATATCATTCATATCCAAAAGTGTTTGAAATAATTTGGCCACATCAATGTTCAGTCCACAAGATTTTGATTGTTACCAACATTTATCGGACCAAGGTCTTTAGCCATATAGTGCAGAATTGGTATAAATTTTGGAATCAGCTTGTCCACAAGATTTTGATAGTTACCAACATTTTTCGGACCAGGGTCTTTAGCCATATAGTGTGGAATTGGTATGAATTTTGGAATCAGCTTTTTAGTTTCTAACCAACTGGATGGTTGCTTTGACAGCTAAAATGCGTGTATCAAGATCCTTAGAAGACAAAAGCTGAAAAAATGATTTTCTTATGGCCTCATGTTGGGAACAGCGTTACTTAAAACTAGGCCACTGGGTTTGCTATTATGTAGTGGTTTCAGAAGGTAAAAGGGTAAAGTTTTAAAAAAGTCAGACGCAAGGGAGAAAGATACTTTATTATGGCTGAAACACAAGGCGTTGATGATGGTATACCCAGCCTATCGGGAAAACAACAAGGTGTTATTGATATGAGGTTCGCGGCAGTGCTAGGTTTTAAGATATATGATGTACCAACGCGTTTAAGTTAGTCGCTGCTTGATAACTTTGATAAAGATGCACGGGCGTTGAAGTTTATGCAAGTCCATCAGTAATATGAGAAGGAGGACAATAGAAAGATATACTCTCGGGTTACCTATGGGAGATGTTAATGGGAGATGTCATCATCCACCTCGCATATCAATGATATCATAGTTGGGGTTTCAGTTTGCAACGTGGTTTAGGCTATCTTCATAAAAGAGTTGTAAGTGTTAATTTACAATACATGCTCTCATTATTCTATAAAAAATTGTTGTATGTTTTTTGTACTATTATAGTAGGAAGCATTTCATTATTCAAGACAGTGTATTTGTTGGGTTACAATTATAATGCATATGATCATTCTAATTACAATAATGATGAAACGCTCTAATGGACAAAACTTTAAAGGGTATATTATTTACTCACTAAGGTGAGTTAGGTACATAGAAATGATGACGACGACATGGAAATGACCTCATTAACTCATTTCCTTTGTTTGGTATCAACCAGTTAAAAGAAAACAGAGATATGACAACTCCTCAGAATTTGGCTCCTTTGTATCTCAACTTTAACGAGGGAACTTCCATGCATATAGTTATTTTGCTTATTCAACTTTGTTTTTGAGTGCAGACTGTGCCTGGTTTGTTGAGCCTCGGCTTTCATAATGCATTTCTATGTGGATGTGGATATAGATTTCCACACAGATAGACCTGACAGTAAGAACCTCGTGAATATAAAAACTTCATGGAGGAACATTTTCTCGCAATGTCATTTCGATGATAACAAAATGGTGAGATTCAAGCTTATCAAGTTCCTTTGAGACACGAGCCCGTGATGATACGTTAATCACATTGTTAAGAAAAATCCGCATCGGAGCTTCATGTTTTTTAGTTATGTTTGCATTTTCAGTTTTAGTGTTTTTCTTTGGATTGTGGTTAGACGGTTCGACCTTATGTAATGTTGAGGCCTTAAATTAGTTTATTCTATTTGTTGTTTGTTTACATACGTTTACGTGGTTATTATTTCGCCAAAGTTTCAAATGTGGTTAGAGGACGATAAAATGATTGAGTAACAATAATACAACACACAATTATGTCATAAAACTGAGTTGAATAAACGAAACGTGAACTGAAGAACCGAACCGAATAACAAAAAACCGAATCGAATAACCCGAATTATATATTTTTTTTATTATTTATTCATTTAATTATATAGATTTTTAGTATACATTTCTTTTTTCAAGCCTAAAAACTTAAAAAGTCTTGTATTTATACAAAGAAAGAGTTTAAAATTTTTTAAATATATAAGAAAATGTATATATTTATGTGAATTCGATTTTCGGTTCGGTTCAGTTTTCATTTAGTCAAAACCATATCCAAATCGAGAATCGAATTTTTATTCGGTTAGATTTTGCTAAATTCGGTTCGGTTTTAAATTCGGTTCAATTTTGGTTTTCGGTTTATTCGGGCATTACCCCAGCAATGAACACCCCTAGATAAATTAGGGGTGTTGATCAGATCGTTATCGGTTTTTTATCGTTATTTTCGGTTAATTTTATCAATCCGAAAACCGAATTTGAATTCGGTTCGGTTTTCAGGTTGACCCGAATAGCCCGAATTTTACCATTTATTTAAAAAATAATTACATAGATATTTAGCAAAAAAATAAAATCATTTCAAGCATAAAAAATGTTTTTTTATTGGCATAAAATATAAATAGTCTTTTATATGTATAAATATATATTTATATGAATTCGGTTTTCGGTTACACAAAACCAACCCATATTCATCCCTAAAAACCGAATTTGATTGTCAAGTTCGGTTGTTCTTAACGGTATTACGGTTCGGTTTTTGGTTTTATTTATTTATTCGTTATTATATTTCGTTTTTTCGATTTTTCTGCTTACCCCTAGATAAAACTGACGGTTGGCCCAATATAAAACAAATCGTTAAGGCCGGCTCAATATAAAGCAAAGCAAAATTTATATCCATTTACTTGGGCCACATAAAAACCTATTTGGTAGTACTATTTAGGGGTGAGCAGAAAAAACGAAAAATCCGAATAAACCGAACTAATTACCAAACCGAGTTTGCCAAAACCGAACTACTAATTCGGTTCTCGGATTGGATATGGTTTTGGCAATCAAAACCGAAAGCCGAATTCATATAAATATATATATTTTTTTATATATTTATATTTATATATATATATAAATATAAATAAACTTTTATCCTAATATAAAAAAACACTTTTTATGCTTGTAATAATTTTTTTGCTAAATACTTATGTAATTATTAATTTTTTAAAAAATAAATTGCGAAATTCGAGTTATTCTGGTCAACTTGAGAACCGAACCGAATTCAAATTCGGTTTTCGGTTCGGTTGAATCCTAGTCGGTTCGATTCAGTTTAACCCTAACCGAACCGAACAACCCGAGAACCGAACCGATCAACACCCCTAGTACTATTTTCATTAGGGCATCTTATTTTTATATCTCTTCCATTTTACATTACTTCTACAAGTCTTTAATGACTTAATTAATTAACTAAATTTTCAGTTAAAACTTTTTAAGTTTTTATCAAACACTACCTCATTATAATATTTAGAGAGATTCAACTATACACATCACGGAATAGATGTTTACCTAACGCCATTTCTGCTATATTCCGATCACATTATTATATGCACAAGACCCCATGAAATCGAACAAAGCACATCACCGTAAAATAACTAGCTGGCATTTGAAGTTTTGAACTTTTGACTTTATTTACTTGGGCCTTTAAAAAAGCCTATTTGTTGGTAACTTATGGTCTGTTTGTTTTGTAGAC
>BQNB010181744.1:0-12564 GCA_026074375.1 Tanacetum coccineum
TGTTGACCCATATGCTTATTGAGCTATTTCAGCTTATTACCTGCTCTTTTTGTTTATTTTTCAGCTTAAATTTGTTTATTAGATTAGTTATAGATAGCCTTTGCTTGTTTTGTTTTTAGTATAGCCTTATTTTAGCCTAATTGTCTTTTTAAGTTTTAAAAAAAAATGCAAAAAGAGTAAAGTGTTTTCTGTTTGCCTTTTAAGCCATTTTCAACATATTTACTATGCTTTTCAAAAATAGTTGTTTTTATTAAAGTAGCTTATTTTCAGCTTATCTACAACTTTGTTTTTCAAAATTTTCAAAAATAAAAAAAATATATAAAAAGGAAGCCATGGGTTCGAACCCATGACCTCCTTTATAGCACCTACACGTCCCACATTCCCACACACTTAACCATTTGTGCTACAATAGCTAATCCAACATTACTTGCAAACATTTTCCTTATATCACCTTTTTTATTTTCTTTTTTATAAATAAGCCGTAGCCTTGTATAAGCTTTTTAGAGCTTATTGTTTCTGTTTTTCTTTAAGTCTTATTTTTATTAAATCATTCTTGTCATTTTACACTTTCTATAATTTTTCTAGATTTTTAGGATAAAGTTTGTTATTTTTAATCATTTTTCTTTATTAAAATCTTTAAAAATTCATAAAAAATACAAAAATAATCAAATTTTTTTTCCCTTTTTCTAAAATTTTCTTTTATCATTTTCTAGGCTTAGGTTTAAGAATTATTTTCGTAGGGGTAAAATTTTGTAATTTCACTTTTTAAAGAACGGGATTCCGTCCCCGTTCTCGTTTTATTTATTTTTGAGTTTTAATCATTCTCGTTTCTTTAGCATTTCCTTTTTAATAGTCAATTAGGATTAAAAATAGTTTAGAAAATAGTTTTAGATTTAATTTAGGATTTAATTGTCGCATTTGTTTAATTCTCGTTTACGTTTTGCGTAGTTTTTTAAATTATGCCTTTATTTGCTCACTATTAGGATTTTAAAAATCAAAAATTCTTCGAAACCATTCAAATCATTGTCCAAGTGAAAGCGATGATTCAATTTCATAATTCGTTGGGACTTAACGACTCGGTAATCACTTACCGGTAAAAACGTGTATTATATATTTGTGAGTGAATTTTCCTCAAGGGCAACTTGGGAATTTTCTCATACTTTTATATTATTATACGTATATATATGAAATTGTCTACATCGGGTATCGAGAATATGATTTAGCACACTGAAAACTTGTTTTTGAGTTTTCTATTAATAAGGTCTGGAAGTCGGTTGGATACGGCGTATCCAAGTGTTAGATACGGCGTATTGGGGATTTCTTGAAGTAGGGACCACGCTTGATATCTTCCAGAATATTATATTGATTCCATACTTTGAATACGGCGTATTGAGTCTCTCTGGATACGGCGTATTGCTTATTCCTTTGTGGTTTTTGGTGAGTGTAGGCACGGATACACCGTATCTTCCTTGATGGCTACGGCGTATTGGTCTTCTGAATAGTAATCTTCAAAATATCTTCATTTAAGCTCCAGAATGCGCGCCTTTTGCTATCTTTCTCCAATTACTCCATAATTACTGCAATTCTCAAATATAAACGATTAAGTAACAATTCTTTGCAATAACTACACAAAATGGGTTAATAACATGGGATAAATGATGCTATAAAATAGACGTTATTTGATGTCATCAAATATCCCCCCACTTGAATCCTATTTTCTGTTAAATCATTTATTCAATCTGTTACAAGTACAGAACCAAACACCTCACGAAATAGGAAGATAAAAAACACTCAAATCACTCAACTAATCTATGTGGTAACATGTAACTAATTCGCTCAATTGCTCGGTCGTGACGAGTATTCTATCATAAGCTTGGCAAGGATACACATCTCCACCACTAAAGCCAAGGAGTAACAAGTTTATAAAGGTAAATATGGGTTTTTGTATGAAAAGGCGTATGGTTGATCAATCTACAATCTTTCACCAGAAGTACCATTCCAACAAGGCAGCTGAAGCACACATACATGGCCGTAACGACGAAATAGACATGTGTGTTCGATCACATCCCCATTCGAATTTAACCAACGGTTAGGATGAAGAATGATATAGGGTAGGAACCTTCTAACTTTCACCAAAAGTCATAAACCAACGAGGCAGCTAAGACATGCATACATGGTCGTAACGATGGAATAGACATGCACGCTCGAACAAGTCCTCATTCGCGTAAAACCAGCGGCTAATCATTAGGTGAAAAGGAAGTAAATTGTTGTTAAATAAAAATCAAGAAAAAAATAGATTAACACTTAAGATACAAGTTGCTAGATACTTTTTTCCCTACTGTTACCATGATTAAGACATAACTATTTACAACGTCTTGATCATCGATCAAAAACAACAACCTAAGTTGGCGTTCCTGTAATGGTCAACTTCCCAATCATCCCAAAACTTTACATACTCTACAAGGTAAGTGGCGATATCTTCCACTTTGTACAATACTCTACATCGTTGATTTTTTAGACGTATCAACGAATAATCGATCCTTCATGTAATTCCTTCGGTAGTTGCAAAACGATTATCTTCAAACTTTCTTTCTCTCTTCTTTTTTTTATTTTTTTTCAAACTATTCTTCAAATCTCAGTGTAGTTTCACCATTTTCACGATCATAATAATTTCGGATAATTTCTTCGATAGTTCCTTCGTTCTTCGGATTCACCAATAATTGTGACGGTAGTAAAATCACATGAGTTTTGAAGGAATAATTTACAATTCCCATTTGCAGTGCAAAATTACCAACCCACCAAAGATAGAAAATGACACAAGACTCGGGAAATACAAACTTTACACTTTAAGCAACTAGCAACTGTAAATTAAACTTAATCTAACAGGGTAGGTTAAGGTGTAAGGGTGTAACAAAACAAATAGTTGGTGTAAATTCCTAAAGGATTGGCTCTACGGGTTGTTCTAGTGGATCATCACTCTAAAATGAGAGTGGAAAAGGGTTTAAATGGGAGGTTAACTAACCGGTGTAGTTAGTTAATAAGCAACATGTAAAGGCGATTTGGGTGTAATCCTAAGATTTACCAATTTAAACAATTTACTCCAATTAAATCTATAATACTCATTATTGTGGTCTCGAGTGATATACCAAGCCAAGTTCTAAAGTATACAACATCACCGGCACACTCATATTTTTGTGAAATTTGGGTAAACATTTGGAAACGGAAAGTCTAAATCCTCATAATATCTAACAAGGGTTATTGTGTGCGGGTTATGTAACATGTAATTTCACAAAAGTATGCTTGAATTTTTTTAAAATTTGAGCATAAGTTAACCATTTTAGTGTGAAAAATAGGACAAGTAAACATTCTAATTCTATCCCCCCACTTAAATTATACAACATCCTCGTTGTATATATAAAACATTAAATACGGGAATTTAAAAAGAATTAGAATGAGAAACTCCCTTGATATTTGCTCGGTAGATTCTCCAAGTTGTGTTTATGAGCAAAATTATGTGCTGAAAAAGCGTCCGAATCCTAGCACGAACAGCACACATATAGAATTCCAAAAAATATGCATTCCACCAACTTCGTTGATATTTCTTTCACGAGGTCCTGTATAAAATGTAGGAAAAACAAGTGCATTCCTATCTTGGTACCTACGGTTAATTTAAACTAAACTAAACAAACTAATTACGGGTAAGTCTGGTGGATACGGCGTATCAGTTTAGTGAATACACCGTATTCAAAATCTGAAAATAATGTTTTTTAAAGTGAGATAAAAATAAAGACTGATAACGTCCAGACAATCAATATGTCGTATGGTGTGGAGCGGATATGCAGTATTGGTGTCTGGGAAGACAGACTCGATAACAAAATTAAATAACAATCCGGGCTGTCTCTCGAGAAGCAGTTTTGTTTACAGTGAAGTCTTTAAGTTAGACTTTTCTTTAGCTTCCTTTCTATTCTGCTCTAGTTACCATCCATCCTTCGTCCATTATCCGAAAGATTTCTTGGTAAGCTTGGCATGCCTCTTTTCTTGTAATAGTAAGATCGTCGTATTCGTCTTCTTTTACAGCAACATACTCTTCATCATTATTGAACGAATATTTGATCATCATATATCTCCTTATATTGCACGCCGGTAGCTCATGAACTTCACATAATTCTTCTTTCTCATTATTTCCATGATTTATCTCATAAGCATCATCGTAGTTTGTATACATGTTCCATTGTCTCTTTTGTTCGTAACGTGACTCGTCATCGTCTTCATTGATAAGTCCTTCCATGATAGCTTTGTTTCTTAAAGCCTCATCTTTAAGTTCACTATCTTTCATAGCTTCGTACCACTCGTAATCCTGATAATGGAGTTGGTTTCCAATAATGTAAGTTCTGGGTAAATTTCCTCCATTACAGTATCCATCATCCTTTCAACTACATGTTGGCCATTCCAAACATCCAGTCTTATAGTCGAAAGGTTTGCAAGTATGTTTAACTGGTGCGGGTTTGGTCCAAACTCCAGTGTTAGTCCATGGCTTCTCATCGACCCATGGTACGTCCTTGTTCCATTCATAGATCCAGTCATCTTTGTAATCTTCATAGGTCTTAAACCCCATAATATCCTTCGTAAGTAAGTCCGGATCTACCTTGAGAAGGTAGTTAAATTCATTAAATGCTTAACAGAGAGGTGTCTCATAGTCAAATATATTAGTGTCGATCCTAAAGACTTTAGCAATTTCATCTTCATCATCAGATTCCTCATCAGTGAGCTAAACTTCATCATCTCCTCTGATCCAGTAAATTCCCTAATGGCTTTCATAGTAAAATGATCCATTGTCTTGTAGTTGAAAATTTTTTATCCCAACCATTCAATAAATGCAACATCAGACGGATCATACCCCATGTCATCATCAGCTTCATGCTCCGAATCATCATCCATTTTTGAGTCACATGGGATGTTAGCAACTTTTAAAACTTATATGTGAAATTCATCATCCATTCTGCTTAATCGATTGACTTCATTGTTGAAAACTTCAAGTTGTGTATCGCAAGTGAGCAAAACATTTCCGACCTTAATATCCTTAATTTTCTTGAACTCTCCTTTGATTACCTTTGTCATTCTTACTGAAAAATATCCAGAAAATTATCAGTAGAACCAGCGAAGAAAGGCATATAAAAAAAATTGGGCTATAAGTTCGAGAATGGAAAAGAACTTTATCAGACGACCGATACGCGTATTCAATTAGAGTGAATACACCATATTGATTAGTTTGAATAAATGCGATGTATTGGACAGAAAGTTGGATACGCCGTATCCGATGGAAGTGGATACGCCGTATTCAGTTATCGACCAGAACAATGTATTTAAGAAAAACAATTAAATACGCAAACAATTAAACACACAAATATACAAGCCAAACAATAAAGACAAATATACAAAATTTACAGAATATATAAGAATATACACTAATCTAAATTATACTAATCCTAATGGTTAGATCTATTCTAATGTTAAAAACCAAAATATCAAATAAAAATCAAGATTAATTTTCACTCCCTGGCAATGGCGCCAAAAACTTGATGTGTCGTTGTGTGGTGTATATTTTATTGATTCAAGTTTTAAATTTATATTTTGCCGACTAAACCAAAAACAACACTTTATTACGGGCAGTGTACACGCATCAGTAGTAGTTTCGTTGGTAAATGGGTGTCGAACATTGAAGCAGGTTAAATCCTAATTAATATCTTGTTATCTATTCTATGTTAATTCATATTCTAAACCACTGTTTAAACTATGTCACACTTTAGCAAGTGACATGTCGATTGATTTTCAAATCAATTTTTTATTTCAATCGGTGAGATAGTAACTCGATGGTTCACTCTTATCGTGTTGTCTGCTTTGAGACGTTCCGATAATGAGAACATGCTGAGTTTGATGAATCTGATACATATGTGTTGGAAAGATTTGATACTCCAGCTGGAAATCCTATAAAGAAGATTCTTCTTAAATTGAATCTATCTGATCACAGGTAAATCCTTATGGATTCGAAGGTTACTCCAACCAAACACGAGCAAATGACAAATCTATATTCGTCCTCCTACTTTATTGCTAAATGTTGTATTTCAGGAATATTTAAAGATAGTGATGAAGGTACCTGATTCCAGCTGACTCACAAGATACATAGCCACATGCTCATACCCAACCGACAAATATAAATACATCATGAAAGCACAAGTACATGTTTCAAGACTTCCGCTACTCTGATACCATACGTCCTTCTTGAAGCGACAAAATGTTAAAGTTAAAGAAATTCAAGAAAGGTGAATTATTAAAGCTTTTCAAGATTATCAAATCAAGAAAGGTATGAGCATGTCGGTCCAGAAGTCACAAGTTCACGAGATGGCTAAGTTTACAAGATGGCGAGAGATTATGCTTGGATGATGATTTCAAGAAGCTCAAAGATCACATTCATGTCAAGACAAAGGAACAAGCTCACATCAAAAGTCAATGATCACTACATCAAATCACAAGTAAATGATTAAAGATTAAAGACTACGAGCTCAAGACCGAAGTGAAAGCATCGTATGCTAAGTTTGAATTTTTGTAAATTAGAGTGACCTCCCTTAGTAGGAGATTGTTAGAAATACAGAAAAGTATCGGTTACTTCCAATATATGTAGTCATAGCTCGTAGTAACTAGTAATGTTATGTTAGTAAGCTAACCGGGCCAAAGTTACAATGTAAGCCCATAACACAAGCCCATGGCCGGTTATGCTTTGGATATATAAACCCTCTCCACACATGGGGAGGGTGTTGGTTTTTATTTGTCACATTTTCACTTAAGCTAATATTATCATTTTTCTTTCTCTCTAAGTGTTCATCCAACCACCTCTCTCTCTCTCTAAAACTCTAAGTGAACCAATCCATACTTGTGTTAAGATGATTCTACAAGAAGTGCATTTCCTTGGTCATGTGGTCAACCATAACGTATTTATGTGGACCCAAGTAAGAGTGAGGCAGTAAGAAATTGGATGATTATTCTTAGGATTGGCAGGTTACTACCGACGATCATCGCGGATTTTTTTTAGATTGTTGAACCCCATTACTTCCTTAACTGAGAGGAATTAGAAGTATGAGTGGAGCGTAAAACAAGAAGAGGCTTTTCAGACTTTGAAGAATGATTGTGTCATACTCCGATAAAGTGAATGTAGTGAGTGATGCGTTGAGTAGAAAGGAGAGAGTGAAATCAAGACGAGTAAGAGGAATGATACTAGCAACCCAAAGTGAGGCGTTCAAACAAGAGAACGTATTCGCAGAAAGGCTACATGGTTTAGATCAACAGATGGAAAGAAAAGGAGACGAGAATTTGTACTTTATGGATCAAATTTGGGTTCTATTGGTAGGAAGTGTAATGGATGAGGCCCACGCATCAAGATACTTGGTACATCCGGGAGCGGATAAGATGTACTAAAACCTTGGAGATATGTATTGGTAGCCACATGTAAAAAAGGATATAGCTACCTATGTTAGCAATTGTCGAATTTGTTTAAGAGGTGAAGGTTGCTATGTCAAAGACTTTTGGCTTGTTGCAACAGCCTAAGATACTTGAGTGAAAATGAGATAGAATCACCATGAATTTTATCACTAAATTTCCAAGGTCAAATAGTGAGTATGATGTAATTTGGGTGATGGTTGATAGACTGACCAAGTTAGCTTATTTTCTAGCTATACAAAAAGATTTCAAGATGTGAAGTTGGCAAGGATGTATATTGATGAGATAATAGCAAGAAATGGAATTCTTACATTGTGGTTTTGGCAGACAGTGCGGAAAGTATTAGAGACGCGATTGGATTTGAGTACTACTTAGCATCCTTAAGCGGATGGACAAAGTGAACATATGATTCAGACTTTAGAAGATATAATGAGGGCATGTGTTATCGATTTTGGTGGTGGTTATCATTTGAGCATTCGGTGTGCTCCGTTTGAAGCTTAGTATGGAAGGAAATATAGGTCGCCTGTTCTATGGGTAGAGATTAGGAGAGTAGTTTGACTCGACTTGAGTTAGTACAAGAGATAACAAATAATGTGATGTTGATTAAAAAAAGCTCAAAGCGGCTAGAGATTTCCAAAAGAGCTATGTTGAAACATTTAGAGTTGAAGTTGGTGATAAAGTGATGTTGGAAGTGTCGTCTTGGAAAGATGTAGTGTATTTTGGAAAGAAAGAAATGTTAGCACCAAGATATATGGGACCATTTGAGATCATTAAAGGGATCGGTCCTATGGCCTATTGATTAAGATTGTCTCAATAATTTATTAGCGTATTTGATGTGTTTCAAATTTAAAGAGTATTTAGCGAATACAAATCTGCATGTGCATTTAGAAGAAATTAAGGTAGATAAAACTCTTCATTGATCGTGAGGTTAAAAGTTTGAAGCGTAGTAGGATTTTGATAGTTAAGTCCATTTGAACTCGAAGCGAGGTCATGAGGATTTCATAAAAAACTAAGTATCCACATTTGCTCGTTGAGCAAGCTATCGTTGGAAGTACTAAGTAAAGTTGGACATAAGGTTACTGGCAAACTTTAGTGCACTCTTAAATGTTCTTATGCAGTTTGGTTAATGTTATATTTTGAATAAACTCGAAGTCGAGCCGATTCTTCAAAACCATTAAGCTTTGTAACAACTCATAACGTAGTTCCAAGATAGTTCTTGTTTGATGAGTTGCGGGGTTAGGTTATGAATGACGTTGTTACACAACTTAAGGTTTTTGACGAGTTTCCTCGAAGACGGGCGATGTTCATGCAATTGGACGTTTATTTTTGCTTAGAGTTGTTATGCTGCTATTTGTACCCTTGTATGGACAAGCGAAGTGGTAAGCAGTGGGTTTCCGATCGTGAAAGTTAGATGAGATTCAAAGCGTGGCCCTAAGTTCTCGTGGAAATGTGAGGACCACATGAAAGCTAAGTATTCCTGATTGTTTGTTGATAATTCTGGTGAATCTAGTAGTTAAATCTCGAGACGAGATTTCCCTAAGGAGGGGATACTGTGACAACTATGCTTTGAGCAGGTTAGTCAATCGTTAGTATTGATTTGAGTTTCATTATGTGTTATAGTAATTATGTGGTTTTGTGATTCTATGTGAGTTGTTTATCAATCTGTGAGCGTGATCGTCTCATTTTGATTGAATTTGTGGTTAATGTGGGTATTTCATTTTGTTCACATTTGGTGACAATGAAAATGATGGTAAATTTTATGTGTGTACGTATCTTTACTTATATATAGGACAGTTTATGACACGTCACTAAAGCCATGTCATCAACTATCCATGTCACTATTTTTGGTGTATTATATGACACATCAACGCCTATATGGACATCTACATGGCATGAATCCATAATTATTTTAAAAATTATGTCACTGGGAGGATTCGAACCCGGGTGGTTTGTTTAGAAAACAAACGCCTCATCCACTTGACTAGGCCAATGGTTATGACGGATAATAAAAACTCAATAATGTCATGCTTTAAAAAAATATCCATTCAACATTTAGATACAGGAATGTATCACCGATTTCAAAATTCATATCAATTCCTTTTAACTAAATACTTAAGCTTAAAGTTGGACATAAGGTTACTGGCGCAAACGTTAGTGCACTTTATATAGTTCTTATTGCGAGTTTGGTTAAGGATATATTTTGAATAACTCGATAGTTCAGCCGATTCCGGTTTCTTCAAAACCATTATGCTGGTCTAACAATAACTCCATAACGTGAGTTCCAAGATAGTTCTTGTTTGATGAGTTGGGGGCGGGTTTGGGGGTTTTGGGGCGGGTTAGGGGGTTAGGTTAATCGAATATGACGTTGTTACACAACTTAAGGTTTTTTTGCGGTTTTCCTCGAAGAAGGGCGGGTGCGAATAGGCCGGCGATTAAATAATTAGTCATTTGTTCAGGCATTGGTACGTTGTTTTATTTTTTTGCTTTCTTTGATTTGTTTGTTATGCTTGCTCATTTGTACCCTTGTCATGGACAAGCGACAAGTGGGTAGTGGTTTACAGCACGAGTGGGGTTTCCGATCGTGATGATTGGTGTTTGTGTGAAAGTTTAGATGAGAATCAATAAGGCGTGGCCCTAAGTTATCGTTGGGAATGTGAGGACCACTGATAAGCTAAGTAAGTATTCCTGGATTGTTTGTTTCCGTTATAATCTCTCTGGCGTGAAATCTAGTAGTTAAAGCTCGAGGACTAGATTTCCTCCTAAGAAGGGGGATACTGTGTGACACTATGCTCTTTTGAGCAAGCGTTAGTGCCAATCGTTTAGTATTGATATTGATGTTTCTATTATTGTATAGAGGTAATTATGTGGTTTTTGTGATTCTATTGTGAGTTGTTATCAATCTCTTGTGAGAGCGCCGTGTTGTTCGTCTCATTTTGTTTGTATTTGTGTTATGTGGGGGGTTTTCATTTTGTTCACATTTGGTGACAATGAAAATGATGGTAAATTTTATGTGTGTACGTATCTTTACTTATATATAGGACAGTTTATGACACGTCACTAAAGCCATGTCATCAACTATCCATGTCACTATTTTTGGTGTATTATATGACACATCAACGCCTATATGGACATCTACATGGCATGAATCCAGAATTATTTTAAAAATTATGTCACTGGGAGGATTCGAACCCGGGTGGTTTGTTTAGAAAACAAACGCCTCATCCACTTGACTAGGCCAATGGTTATGACGGATAATAAAAACTCAATAATGTCATGCTTTAAAAAAATATCCATTCAACATTTAGATACAGGAATGTATCACCGATTTCAAAATTCATATCAATTCCTTTTAACTAAAACCCTAATTTTCCTCCCAAATCAAACGTAAATCACTCACTTAACACGTATCATGATATAATTTCCTTAATTATATAAATGATTTCTCAATTCACCGCAATCTTGAATAAGAAACCAAAATCAGCTCACGCTATCATTGTCTAATTTCTTAATTAAATTATTAATCTCTCAATTCAAAAAAAGGGCAAAGATCATATGATCTATATACATTTTGATAATATGATTTGAAGTGAACATTTGATCACTCCGCTCTTATTGCTTCGATAATCACTACCGGTAAGTTTTATGTTATCTTATCATTAAGCAGCTTTTGGTTTTGGAATACTTTGTAATGAAAACTTGATTCATTAACTTTTAATTACATAGCTTTTTTAGTGTAAGTTTTTAAATTAGTGTTTCTTCACAATGAGTAAAATCAAAAATGGTCTATAGTAGCTACCTCCCTTAACTTAATACATGCGGGCTAGTTGAGAGTGGATTATGTGATGACTAATGAAGTGTGTTGATAGTGGGGAGCTAGCTCGATGTGATCCAGTGAGTGGATTGCTTACGGGAGTATTAAGATGATGCGTCTACGGAAACATCTCAGCGTTTTGAGATTGTCTTTCTGGTTAGCCGCAATTTTTTGAGGTCAAATAAAGGAAGCTCGTTTCTGTGTTCAAGACCTAAACTTCGGGGTGGAGATGTTAGCCTCAATTTATTGAGTCGCTCGAACAAGGAAAAAGTATTAGTAAGTCAGTGGATAAGTTTCAGTTTTAGATCTGTCAGACTTACGATGGAAGAGCATGCTCTTTCGGTCTTTAATTAGTTAATGTTTTTTGTGTAATAGGTATAATGTCAGAAAAGGGATTCGCGGCTAATTGGGCCTCCTCGATAGGTAATCCTATATTGTCATATTGGGTCGGGGTTTTTATACACCATTAGCAAAATCCAGAGCCGGGGGCAAGAGGGTGGGGTTTGTGACAGCGAGTCATTTTATAGCGTAGGGGGGGGTGCTTGGTGGTGCGGGGGTGGTGGTGGGCAGGGGGCCGGGAGGGTGGTTGGGTGGTTTGTGGTGTTGGTGTGTGTTGCTGCTCGGGTCGTGGGGGGGGTGTGAGTGTGGTGTGGCGTGGGGTGAGCGGGTGTGGGGGAGTGGAGTGGACAGGGGGGGAGGGTGGGGGGGATTGGTGAGGTGGGAGGGGGGTGGGTGGTGGCTTGAGTATACAGTGGGGGGGTTGGCTGTGTGTCGGGCTGGAATCGGGCTCGATAGTTAATCTAATATTGTATATGTTTCGGGTTTAATCCCAAGCAAAACCCGAGCCTGGGTCCTAGTTAAATATCCCGCGCGTCATTTAACGCGACGGGGTATATAAACTCTTTTCTATTTAGAAAAGAGTAAGTTGTTCAAAATATCTAATCTAATATCTTTTCTCTTTTCTCTCTCAATTCTCTCTCCTCTTTCTCTCTCTAAACAACTCACTCTCTTTCTCTTTTCTAGTTCGATTCGTGTTGAAATATATGAAGTGAAGTGAATACGGGATCCTACACGAATTTCATACAATTCTCTCTCAAATATCAAATATCAAATATAAGTTTGTTTTTAGGTATTCCGCTGTTTTAAATTAAGTTTTAGTCTTTAAGCTTAAAATAACTTAATTTAAAACAGCGGAATACCTAAAAACAAACTTATATTTGATATTTGATATGAGAGAGAATTGTATGAAATTCGATGCCCTC